>CM031950.1:461353-586353 GCA_018749465.1 Paracanthobrama guichenoti | reverse complement strand
CACACACACACACACACACACACACACACACACACACACACACACACACACACACACACACACACACACACACACACACACACACACACACACACACACACACATATAGAACCTCATATTTGGACTGCACTGAATATGGAACTTTGAGGGAGCTGATACGGTATTGCTTTATTCATCTTTCTATCTACATCATGATCAAAAACCAAAATAACCACTAGGTATTCACACAAAAAAAGCTCTGTTCCGGGTGCCCATTACAAAAACATTTTGGCACGGCATGAAACAGAAACAACAAACTCTATTGCAGGTTACTGAAAAACAGTCCAACATTCCAGCGAATCTGTTAATCCTAGCAAACCCAGTGTCAATAACAAGACATTTCACTAGAACCGCAACCATCAAGATTAGAAAAACAGGAAGAAGCAACATTTCCCAAACTTACTTTTTACTATTCTGATTCAGCATGGTCCCAGAGCAAAACTAAACAAGTACAGAGGCAGCAAGAGAAGTGAGCCAGTGCAGTGATTATCCTTGATTTTTCTGCAAGATATCAGACGCCAAGGCTTGGAAACCGTATTCTGTACAGCGATCTGCTTAAAACATTTAGAGCGAGGGAGTGCCTTGGTCTCCAAGCACCCTAGGGAACAATCTGTTGCATCTTGAACACACCCAAATCCATTTTCAAGGATTTCTATTTTAAAAAAAATTCTGCTCTCGCTTTCAGAGCAGGGATTTATGGATTTGTTGCTGCAGTCCTTGTCGGGTTTACATGAAATGTTAAGCATTAAAAAGATCGAAAGAAACATAATTATCATATGAATTACATAATTAAATGAATTGCTGATTTCTTATGGTTTTATAACAAAGTCTCCACTGTATCACTGCACTACAACGCCTTGTAAAAATGATGACACCAATTATTAAAAAAAAAAGCACTTCCAAATAGGTTTCTTTTTAAGTACGTCTTCATGAGCTAATAATAAGGAAGGAAGGATAGACAGCAGCAGATTGTGGACTCCGCAGACCTCGCATGCTGTAATTAAATTCATGTTGTGGAGTGCAGCCTGCCGTCTGCTCTAGGATTGTGTCCTATATCTGTGGTTGACTGTGTGCTGCGTACTCCGCCTCCGAAGGTTCCCACACTCCCCGACAGGAAGCAGTCCTCCCTCGAGATCTCTGCTCCAAAAAGGAAATGACTGCCAAGGAAACCAGCAATACAAGCAAGATTTTTAAGAGAATGACAATGGCTCAGTGAACCTGGCATTTAGTGCCGTTTAATGGAAATTCAAACTTGGCCTCTAGTGCAACTGGGAAATACATACAACTACAGCAATGTTTTACAAGAGAAGCTCTACTGCATTCTTTCTTAAGTATTATTTTGAAGAATGTGTGCTTAGAGTACTTTTTAAACTGAATACTTGTGCTCTTCCTCTATTACTATTATACCTCCAAAGGTCACACACACATAAAATACACTACTTTTCACAAGTTTGGTGTGAGCAAAACAAAAAAAGTTTGGTGTGAGTTTGGTGTGTTTGGTTTTTCTTTAAAGAAGTTAATACTTTTATTCAGCAAGGATGCATTAAATTGATCAAAAGTGACAGTAAAGACATTTATGTTAAAATATTTCTATTTCAAATAAATGTGTGTATCATTTGGTGTCTAATATCCTTATTTTTTACATTAATAAGAATTTGACCAAGATTTCAAAAAGTTTTGTTTTACATACTGAAGCCCAATTAAATGTGGAAACTTTTACTTACACTCAAGTATGTTTTTGGCTACATATACTTGGAGTACACAATGACAAAGCATTCATATTATCCATTATCCCATAAGGGTAATAAATACACAAGCTACACATTAAAACAAAGTAATAAAATATCCTTAGCGTGAACTAGATCAGCCAGCTCATGTAAAAATTCCCATATAACCTCTCATTTTATAATCAGAAAAACATTTGGGAGCTCAATGAACAAAGTAATTATTCAGCATCCCATAATACCCTGGTACACAGCTTATTACTGCATTTCAACAGCTGTGTTTGTGTTCACAGATGAATAGTTACATAATCTCAGCACTATCGATGGGGTCACTCCTAAAACCCACAAGCCTCTTTTCAAAGAAGCTTATTCAGGTGATTCTTGGGGCATGGAAAACAAATGAGGTTTTTTTTTTTTTTTTTTGAGAAAGTTGGAGATAAAGTTAAACCAAATAGTTTCTCTATACCATTATTGTTATAGCTGTGGTGTGGACTATTCTTTTATATTAAGAACTATTTTTTTTTTATTGTTATATTTTTAGTTATCATCCTTAGTGAGAATGGGCAATAACTGCCAAATAACATGGATTTTTTTAAATCAACACCAAGAATTTAGCCTATTAAAAATGCATGTATAAATATAAAATAATTACACCTATTTAAATGGCATTGGCTAAATACAGCATGTCACACTGCTGTCACATGTCATGTCAACCTCTATATTTCTACCCAGTTTTACCAACCCACAACCAGCAAGGTTTTTGAACAGGCAGAAATTACTGAAGCTCTAAAATGGTTGTGTGAAGGAAGGCAATTAAAATGGAGCGACAGTTCTGCACTAACCTTGGTGAGTATTAATGTAATGTGACAAGGTTTTTGAAATAGTCCTTCAAAAAAAAAAAAAATTCCTTCACTCATCTTCTGATAATGGCTTTGAATTCACACAAGTGCCAAATCTTGCACCTAATGAAGTCACTAACAGATATCTACAAGAAAAAGTAGAATATGAATATTCATTTTGTCCTCAGCATTGCACATTCACACTACACCTTCCTGATGAAAAAAGCATTGTGAATAACATGTTTTTCTAGTTATACAATAATCTGGTAATACAACAAAATGTTACTTAAAAAAAGTTGTAAATTTGATTATTAACTTTTTCTATGTACGGGAAAATTGATAGTTTTGAGTCTTAATTGGATGAGTCATTATAAAATGCAGACAAATATAAACCTGTGAGCTCACATTCTATATTAATGCGCAAAATCTGGTTTAGAGCAGCAAATATCGCAACAACTTGGTGGAAAAAGGGCGATTCTGAATGGGTAACATCTATATAAAGTTACATTATTTGCAATCTGATACTAATAAATAAATAACTACTTCATGAACATTGCTTTTTAAATCATTTTTATGATTCATCATTCTTTACTAAAGACTGCGTGAGTGATATGAGACAATGGTCAGTATACAAAATCATTTGACTTCAGAATGCAGCCAATTGACCAATTAGAATCAAGTATTCCAGGGCATGATACACATATGCTTATCCCATAAATACAGTTGCAATGCCTTTTAACTTTTCAAACAATTTAAATTAGTTAATTTGTAATCACAAACACATCTAATACGGTTTCATAAAATAAACGAGATGCCAAATTTCTATGTATAAATATATACTTACAGTACATATCCAATGAGAAAAATTACTTATATGTTATGGTTTGTCCAGCAGTATGTGTAATGACAACATGTTTATAGAGTAAATTCATTTGCTTGTTTGCCAATACATTTTTAGATGAATCAATGCAATAACATAAAACAATACTCTCATTATTTATAATAAATACTACACAGATTCATAACATATTCTCAGTCTGCACCAAGAAGTTTCGCAATAACATACTTTCGTAAATACACACCTACTGTACACTTGCACTAAATCAAATATACAGGCAACAGTATAAACTGCAAATATCTATAGTCTGTCATAGCATCTCTACAAACATACATCATCAGATCGCCCCATCCAACACAGAGAATGCTGGGATGCCAAACAGCACGTGTAGCCACCCAGTAACAGGGTGGAATAACGGATCTCATTGTATCAATACACAACCTGACTGCCATTAAATGAAAAAAACATTACCAAAAGCACCTCTACAGTCCACCTGACCGCAGGGCACGGAGTGTATTCCTCATCCAGCATGTGTTTTTGTACATCTGCTCCCACACAAAGGACAGAACGGGGAAGCTGCGTGGAGCCCATGATCCGTTCATAGGGACTGAACACCTCAGCTACCGGCCACAATCCCTGCTGACCACAGCAGCGCGCTGTTTACCATCGATTACTGCCCTGATAATGCCGACAAAGGCTGAGGGAGCGCTGTGACTCGTCCCTCGCCTCTCTCTCGCCCGCTTTCATTCTTTCAGAATGGAAGCTCTGTAATGAGATGCCATTCAAGCACAATGCAGCACTCCCATAACACACTCCATCCACCAAGATCTGGATCTACAGAGTGCCTGTCAGAACCACAGGGATTCTAGTACGGACTACTCACCGGGCATGCCGTCAAGATCCCAGGTCCCCTGGTGATGAAGACAAGGATGAGGAAGGCTGCTCACAGCTCCATTTTGCTACCTCTGTTGCAGCTCGGAGCCACTGGGAACAGCGGACACACGCAGCCGGCTCACACACAATCTCGCGGCCCCGCCTCTCTCCTCTTGCTCTGGCCTCCTTGTTTTAACTGTCACACTCTCATAGAGGAGCTGCTGTAAACCCCCCACTCATATTTAAAGTGGGCCAGAGATCCTTTGACAGACTGTGGGCTGCGCCGATCCCTCTCTCTCTCTCTCTCTCTCTCTCTCTCTCTCTCTCTCTCTCTCTCTCTCTCTCTCTCGCTGGTCTGCTGCTGTGTGCAACGGAAGAAGGCTGAACAGTGTGAGCTGGCCCTACCCCCTTCCCTCTGTGTGTGTGTGTGTGTGTGTGTGTGTGTATGTGGCCTTTGTCCTGTGGCTTTTGTGATATACTGGTCCCTGAACTGGGAAAATCCACAATATCTCCATGCAGAATGCATGTTTGCTGGAGGTAAATGTCTGTTTGGGAACGTGAGTGGGTGTATGTATGCTCAGTAAACTTTGACCTGAGTAGCATATGGTTAAAAACCAAAGTACAGCCTGCTTTTAGGCAGTACTATTGCTCATACTTAGGGTTATGGCAGAGGTTTTCAAGTTTTTTGTTTTGTTTGTTGGGCCGCAATCTGCAAGCCATTTTTTAGGTATCAAAACTGTGGTGACCCCACACCCACATAACAGAATTAAACTACACTTTTAGAGTTTATAGGCAAATTATGCACTTATGAATAACAATATATTACACTATTTAGTCAGTTTCATTATAACTCTGTCTTTCTCATGCATCATGAGCTCTCTGTTTTAAGACGTTAAATATGCATTTTGTGGCAAGAGACCCCAGGTGAATAGCAAATTATGTAACTAATAGATGTCACCAAACTTCTACAGCTGACTGATTACATTACCCCCCCGTCAATAATTTTATCCCTTAAAGGCACAATATGTAAGATTAAAATATCCAAAAATCACTACAACAATGTTGTATATTTTGTTGACTTGTGTACTTACATTATCCCAAATGTTTCGAAGAATGTTTAAATTCAGAGAAATAAACAACTTTAACCAGGACACGGAGCATGTCCATGGATCGCGTCGATTTCCGTATTTTATTTTGTAGAAACAATGGAAACACCAAAGACGCTTTAATATATTACGAGTTTTATTAGACAGGTAAGCAACTGTTTGGATTAATTGACAGAAAACTAATCATTGTTACAGAGCTCAACACAGTCTTATTTTTTAAATCTGGTTTTCTTGATTTACCACGAGTACCATGTTTTACCATGTCTAATATCGATCTAGCCACCGAGCAAAAAACAAAAAAACAAAAGAGTAGCATTATAACATAACTTTCAACACACTCAAATGTATCTAATATAAAACAGAGCTGCATTACCCAACATACGCATGACCAAAAGAAGCGGAAGCGGTCTGCGGCATAATAAAAGCTCCGCTGCTCTTGAGCCATGTGTCACGCTTTGTCACTCGCTCCAGCGGCCTCGTTCCGCTCCTACAGCTTTCAGCCCCACCCTGCTTCATACTACAGTTAATGTTAATCTTTAATACATTAGCTCATCCATGAATATGATTTCTGCCCGAGTCCCGAGATTCTTTTCTATCACCTGTAGAGGTAAAGACGACTTTGATCACCAAAATGATGTCCCTGTGAAAAATAAATCTTCATGCCTTAAAATAGCTTGTATGTAACTCTACATTCTTGCTTCATTTAGTATACACAGATTTATGAATATGCATATTAGATGCTCCTCCACTCACTCTCACCAGCTCAGAATGAATACCTGAGCCACTCGTCAAGTTTACTGTAGTAAACGCTGCACAATGGCAAGTGGAAATACTGGTTTAATTCAGCCATATATGTTTGAACTACAAACCATATTCCTGTTCACCATCTCAGAGTCAGACAGCTGCCTTCTAAGAATCAGCGTCTTTAGAAACGCTTTGAACAGCTTAGAACGTCAGTGGAGAAAGGCATATTGTTATATCATAACAATATACATCATATACATAATTCACCCACTATATTGCTAAATGTGCACGATTTTTAATTTCAAAAGAAAAATATACCAGGATAACCTGCCTTCTTTTGAGACTCCCCTGCTACGCAGCAGTTAATGATATGCTAAAGCCCGCCCGCATGTCGACGTGATTGGTTACAAGGTAGTTTGTGACATAAGAAACACAGGTGATTTCAAACCACATTTTTGAGATTGTCTTTAGATCACTGCAGTTTTAAAGAGAAAATACTCAGCAATGGTGTTAACTTATGGGTTTGTCTTAAAGAATATTAAAAACATCTGTAAGAACCTTCAGAATATAGACAGGAATAAAACTGTAAAGTTTGGTGTATGTACTTTAAGTGCTGTCGAAGTGGCGATTTCTCGTTCAGTGCATGAGGAAAAAAAAAGAGATATATTGTAATTAAAATCTACAGACAGAAATAGATAGCGTGCAATAAAATAAACATTTAAGTGTATTTTAATGTTTTCTTCCCACTAGTCTGAAACAAACTCATGTAAAGTTAAATAGCCCTAAATCTTACAATAGGCCAGTGCATGAAAAACAGTGTTTTTTCCTGTAGTGTCTTGCATTGAAATGTTTTGTTTAAATTTGAAATGAATCTGTGAATTAGTTGTGAACATCCTGTGGTTGTAATACATTGAAACGGATACATTATGAGATAATTTCATCAGGCACAGTGCTCAACCCACACAAATTTTGTGATTAATACTCACTATTAAGAAAATGTAGTTTAAGCAATAATTTGATGAACAAGAAGAGGAAGAGGGCTGACACACCACAGCCTACAGCACGTCACTTAAAACTATTAGTGTTATGAGCTTACAATGGGGATTGAATTTAGGCATTGCTGATCCAAACAAAAAAAGGAAAAAGAAGATTAATTAGCAAGATACAGTGCAAAGTATGAGACCATTGAAAATTTGCAATTCAAATCTATTGTATACCTGGCAATAAACAAAAGATGTTTAAAAACAACCTTGTGAAGGAAAACTGAAAAAGAAGAATATATGAATAAAAATGTCTGATTCTGCTCTATTTTTAGGTCACTAATAAAATAAAGTTAATTAATATATACAAACCCGATTCCCAAAAAGTTGGGACACTGTACAAATTGTGAATAAAAAGGAATGCAATAATTTACAAATCTCATAAACTTATATTTTACTCACAACAGAATATAGATAACATATCAAATGTTGAAAGTGAGACATTTTGAAATGTCATGCCAAATATTGGCTCATTGTGGATTTCATGAGAGCTACACATTCCAAAAAAGTTGGGACAGGTAGCAATAAGAGGCCGGAAAAGTTAAATGTACATATAAGGAACAGCTGGAGGACCAATTTGCAACTTATTAGGTCAATTGGCAACATGAAGATTAATTAGCAAGTAAAAAATCTGCTATTTTTTTGCGATAAGTAAAAAATAAGTAAACACAGGGCTCGGCATTAAGCCTGTTCACGTGCTTGTCTGTCATTCACTTGTCCGAGTAAAAAAAAAAAAAAAGATTGAATGTGGAATTAAAATAATAAAATATAATGTAAATATAATTTATTCTGAAGCAATATTCTCACCAGTATTCAGTCTGCTTTGACATTGAAATCTGCATGTTTTTGATATTTTTACCTTTTTCTATAATCTTATTAAATATAGGCTATTCTTCAGCTTTCATTTTATATTCTTAAATTTGATCAGTAAATTAATGTCAAGCGTTAATGTCAAGCCCTGTACACATAAACTGTTTAGAATATCACATCTTACTCTTTGTGCCTTATATATGTGCTTTGCATAACGCAGCATCTGGCTTTTAACATATTTCCCATGGAGTTAAGGAGGGAAAAAAGGCCTCCAGTGTAGAACAGTCCTTTCAGATGAAAAGGTTTGCATCCATTAAACAATGAATTCAAGTCAATCAATGCACTGGTTTATTGCGACTTCAAGGTCCACTCTTTAGCTGAACATCTTGAGTTTAAGCACAAAAGAAATGCTTTGAGAGGTTCTTCTATGTTCTCACTAAGCTTTTGTGGGTGGAGAAACCAAAGTGGGCTCCATGTCCTTCAGGCCTGAAACAATGAGGTCATGTCTTTGTTACACACTGGAGACAGAAGTGTGATGTGACAGCATCCGTGCCGAGTGGGCGTAGGTCGCAGGCTAGACACATTCAATTCATTGGGCGACACAATATTCATGCACTAAAACAGAGAACCTGCAGCACAGAAGAGAGGAATTTCCTATCACCAGCTCGGCTCTCCTCCAAACTCAACCTTTAACATAACGCATTGAATGTGTGCGAGTCACTCAGCAGACAAATTAATGACATATGCTCTCGCCATTCTCCACCACGCACAGCTTTCCCCTACAGCAAGCCTGTGATTCATTTTCCAGTGTCATTCTCTCTGCTTCATGTGTGTGTAGATGTGTGTGAGCCAGCTAAGAGCAATTACTTGTCATCTTGCAGTCTCACCTAATGGTCCCGCACCTGTCTTATGGAGTTGTGGAAGTCTTTTAATATTAATTTGTATTCCTCAGAAAGGATTCCTTAAATATAAGCTCCCTGGAGCATTTAAGCAGAATGAAGATTGCAATAACAGGGCCTGACTTCCCCACTGGTCTCTTGGATTGTCAACAGACTGAAAATAATCATGAATGCAATGATGCAGGTGTGGCTAGCTGCCTCTCATTTCTGTCATGTAACCGCTCTGCCAGCTATAAACGGTAAAGGAGATCTGGTTTATGTATGTTATGGGAATAGAAATGGGTGATGACGGTTAATAACTTTATGATTTATAATTCTATTATCATTTACTTATCCTCATGGAGAAATGCTCTCCAAAAGAGCTCCAACATGACAAAAAACACTATAAAAGACAAGTAGTCATACAAGCCAGCTATATTCCAAACCTGACGTGTTACATCTAAAAGCACTATATTTAAAAGGATGCAGACAGTTTTTAGAGAATAGTGACAGGATAGCGACAAGAATTAGATCTATGTCACAAAAACAAAACAAAAACCAAGCTATTAAATGTCTTCAGAAGACTTGGACAACAGTGAAAGAGTATAGACTACTGTAAAAAGAGTGTTAATTTACCTGTAAAATATTGTTAAAGAAAAAACTCTTAACAGCAAGTTCCCATACTATATACAGGAAAAACTGTAAAAGATAAAACTGACATTTCATGTTATTTGTACAGTAAAATACTTTTAAATGTTCTTAGAAGTAAAAAAAGGCACCTGACATTCCCAGAATTCCTTGTGTGACACTTAACATTTGAAAGTATAGTTTAAATAATTATGTTTCTTAATAGTTTTTGTCATCAGTTATGCACATTTGGGTTTTATGTTACATCTTCTGTTGTTTAATGAATGTTTACTGCATTATTTTAGTGTCTTGTGTTACTGTGATGGTGTTTTGTGTTTGCATGAATGATTCAGCTTGTGGAAAGGCTACAGTGATGAACTTCATGATTCTTCATGTGGCTTCCTCTTTTACCACCTGTATTATTATGGTGGTTGTTAGTATATGTTAAAGGCATATATAAATTGCATTTTTCTTGTTTGTAAATTACAGTTTTATTCTGTAAAATGTGCAGGTTGCTCTGTAAATATGTTTACATTTTACTGTATTTTTTACAGAATTATTCTGGCAACCTCAGCTGCCAGGATTTTCATGCAAGCACAAGTTAGTTTTTGTTTTGTTTTTTACAGTGTTGTTATTTTGGAGCCCATCCACTTTCAATAGAGCTGCACTATTTGGGAAAATAATCTAATTCAGATTTTTCTGATTGCTATTTATTTTAGATTTTTTTTTTAAAAAGCTCCAGGTTTGCTGTTCTTGTTTTGAAAGGCTGTATAATTATGCCAAATACGTTTTTAATTATAAATCAATATGACTATAAAATAGTAGCATTTCTTATTTTGTTCATTATTTTATTGCATTTATATTTATATTTATAAAATATTATAATGTCTATTATTAGTGGTAGCATTTAATAAAATATTGACTATTGTAATATTTTACTATATAATAAATATAGTACTTAAAAAAAATATATATATTTATATGGTTTATTAGCGCTTCTCATCACAAGTTTGGGAAGATGGTCGGTGCATGTTGCCTTCTCAAATGCACACTATACATGACCCAAACTCAGAGCAAATGCAGGGATTGCATTGGAACACCTGAAAATGAGCTGCTTTTGTGTAAAAAAACAGTACCAGGCCTCACTATGAAACATGCTGCACACAGATTTATGCAATTAAATATATAAATACCATGGTGGGCACAGGTCAGACTCTGTAATAGCCTTCCTGATAATGTTCGGTGCTCAGACTCACTCTCCCACTTTCAATCTAGATTAAAGACGCATCTCTTTAGCCAAGCATTCACATAATGTATCTCATAACCTTCTACTCCAGTTATATCAGATCAAATGCACATGATTATCTTTGCTTAATGTTCTGAACAGCAGCTACGATAATTATTTTCCATTTGCTGTTCTGATTTATCTCGGGATGCTCATCCCGAGGTAACTAGACAGTACGTCAGCTCCAGTTTGTATGACTTCAGACACCTTAATACCTGTGAAGAGACGACTCCAACTCCTGCCAGGACTTCACATGATGCAAACTCTGAATCAACATGTACCAATGCAAACGTTCGATATATCCTAATCATTTGTTAACAACATGTATTCATTCAATCAATGAGCTCACTTTTTCTGTCTTAAATTAATACATTGATAGCTAACTGCGTGATTTGTGCATGTACATTTCTGAAATGCATAACTTGATGCACTCTAAATTGTAATGTAGATGCATACATTTTCTGTAAAGCTGCTTTAAAACAATATGTATTGTGAAAACACTGTACAAATAAATGTGAATTTAATGGAATGAATTAAATTGCAGCATTTGATAATCGTTCTAAGCCATGTCGCCATATCTGGGTTTTATTTTGAGTAATCATGCAGCCCTATTTTAATATATGGAAGAGTAGCCAATACTTTGTGTTCCACAGAAGAATCAAAAATCAAACGAACATGCATTTTCTATTTTTCTAAACTATTCCTCTAACAAACCTCGGACTGTAGCAGAAAGCAGGAAGTCCTTTTACTCTGTTAGCTCAGTCTGCGACCTCTAACATTCCCCTCAGAGTTGTTAACATTCTCCTCCTGTCTCTTCCGGCTCCATTAGCTACAACTACAGACCACTGAACACATGCAGAACCATAAAACCGCCCCCCTATTTCCCTTTTCACAATTTGTTGCCTTACAGGCTGGAATTATGACGCATCATATTGACCTAGTTTTCCAGTAACTATGCTAACATCCCGCTAGGACAACATAACTGCAAAACGTGTTAATTATGGAGGTGTAGGTTGACATTGTTAAGGGTGTAATTCAGTTGCAACAAAGCCTGCTCTCGCAAAAGGGTTATACGGTATCCGTCAACTCGAAACGCAGCGCTTGCGGTAACCACCCACAAAAGGTACACACACTCAGAGTTAGTGATGATGTGCATAATGTGCACGTAAAGCGGAATGGCTTATTGAATTGTACTTAATATTTATCTTTGTTACTATGGCAACTCTAGAGGGTAAGATTAGCTTTTATACCCAGCGACTGACTGCTTTCATAACTGGAGCAATTTCGCCTGCAATTTCCCTCTATAGACTGCAAGTTGTTGACACAAATTACCTTGTCATTAAATGATGATTGCAAAGATGTTTTGAGGAACAACACCACAAAATTGCGTATACTGTCTACACCATGGTGCACATCTCAATAAGACCATATAATAACAACGTGTCACAAATGAAAGCCTAACTCGCAAGGGTATAAGATACTGCTTCAAATGCAAAAGAAGGCTGTGACAAAGGAGACAAAAAACCTGTCTGAGTGTCAAGAGTGAACCACACTAAACCTTGTGAAGAAATGCCAATTTTGTGGGTCTCTGTGTGTGCGGTCATTAAAAAAAAAACTGTAGTGGCGTAGATAGAGCATAAAAACCACTGCAATGGCCAAGCAGAACCGCTGGCTGAAAGATTACTGCATATTATAGGAAAGGCTTATCTGATAATTTGATTTGTCATTGATCCCTGAACTCGAGTGAATCTGCCAGACACAGTTACACACTTATGCCTGTTTCACACAGCTCTAGTAAGCAGCACAACTGCATTTGCAGGTTCGCAGTGTGACAAAAAGGTTCTAGCTAGTAGCTACAAAGTCAAATGGAATGCAAAAACTTTGAAGCACATTATCTCAAAACTGCTCAGAATGCAGGTAAAACGGGTGGTGAAATTATAATATGGTCAGCTATTTATATTACAATCTTATAATGAAAGAAAATCACATTTACATTCAAATAGTAATTAATTTGCCAGCCACCACCAGCATGTTTTATCATTTTGTATGAATATCTAAACATACAATATATCAAAAGAAAGATCAGAACCTCTGCAAAAAAAAAAAAACATTTTATTCATGCATTCTTTTTTTGAACGTGGGTATGTTTTTCTGAACAAAAAGCTGAGTAAACTGTTTTTGTCAAAGGCTACATCAAATTTAGGCAGTTTTGATTTATATGCTGTTTAATGTTTAAAGATTGTGTTAGTTTACAAATGCGTAAGCAATGCTTCTACCGCTTGTTTCTGCATCTTTCCTATGTTTTGAAAATGTGTAATGACCAACCAACCTTAACGTAAGTGTTTTTTGCTATTTTTAGCCCGACGCAGCTATAATTTTAATGTCAATTTGCATGTTGTTTAAATAGCAAATGCACTCGCACCCATCTGTTCGCCTATGGCGTGCTGGTCTGAAAACGAGGTGTGTTCAGGCACATTTTTGGCGGGTTGCTATTTTGAGGCAACTGAAAATGACTGTGCCAGTGACAATCAAAAACCTGGTCTAAAGTCAATAGGGCAGTATTTTTAGTGTTATTTAAAGGGCATGTTAGTAATATGTGCCTATAGGCGGGTGCACAACACGAGTACACTCTGCTTACTACACACACAGGGATGCGCAGCAGCACACAAACATGTTTAAATATTAAAAATAAAAGGATTCCTCTCTGGAGAAGCATACAGTCTTTCCGCTCGCAAATTGCGCCATGGTACAAGCGCAACTGGCTTTTAAAGGGAATGGGAGATGAGACTCTGACTGGATTATTGCACATTACGCCCAAAACACACCCATGACTCATTAAGAGACTAGGTACAACCCTTTTGGACCATACGCCTGATGCGCCAACCTTTTTTCCATTGTTAAACTAGCAAAAGTGGATTTGGACACGCCCTAAGTGCACCTGCGGCATGCGCTTCAGACCATGCGCTCAGAATGCTAAAATAGGGCCCTTAATATGGGTGCTCAAATAATATGTGCTGCTTACACAAGTTGTATAAACCAGCCTTAGTTTGCATTAGCTACAACTCATTCAAATGCTGCCACTCTCTGAATTTCTACCAAAAAAGGATTGCATAAGAAAACCTACCAACTTGACTGACAATTTTTACCTCACATTTGTTAGTTTTTGGTCTGTTTTTATATCTGACATACCTCATGTAAAATATTCTGGGCAATTATGAAGCAAGAATGATCTGCATGGTACAGGCGGCTGGAAAATTCCAGAAGACGACGGGCTGTCTGGGCGGGATCTGTGGGATGCTGACAGGCCGTGAGTGGCGGTGGTGTAATGACTGGCGTTCGTGCTGTGTCTGAAGCCTCATCTCAACCACTGTACAATGCACAGAAAAAAATCAGGTGACAGAAATGACAGCTGTGTTCAAGCCGTTCCTCTCTCTGCTATCCTCTTGGATTTGAATGTGAATTAGACAACAAATCAATTTGCTCAGGTCATGGTCATTGCAAAAAGACCCATTACTAGAGCTAAACAGCATTCTCTGCTGTCAAAATGATGTAAACGGCAATCTATCTATTCAGTTTTATCCTCAATGGCAATCCTCAATATACAAGAAATAACACAAAATCTGAAGGTTATCACATTATCCTACAATTCCTAATTTAATTCATTTTGTTGCCTCAACCCAAAATATTTGCTTTAACTGTCCCTGTTTCACAATTACACAAATTTACACAACGAACAATCACAGCTATAGGCATTGTGTATAAGACTCATTGCTTTAATTTGCTTTCGTTTGATGATGAAATGTCGTTACAATAATTAAAAGAACATTCCACGCTCAAATTATAAGTTTTATCGAAAGCATATGATGTCAGTTACCACTTAAATTAATTTGATCTGCCCCTCTTGTAAAAACAAATTGTATATCCTGACAATTAAAGTCCAGGAAGCTCCCCAAGTTTAAAGCAGAAATATGAAGCTCATAATTTTCTTAAAGAACCCTATTAAATCTTAAGTGTAAAATTGAGTTGTAAAGGTTCTAAATGATCTTCTGGGTACCCAAAATAAAAGGAACTAAAAGATTGTGGTAACACTTTATAATAACTGAATGCTATGAGCATTAGTAAATAGCTAATTCATCATTTATAGAGCATTAATAGATATTAATAAGCAAATATGCTTTGTGCATTTGATTCACAAACAGAACCAGCTAATAAGAGTCATTCATTTGTGAATTGAACTACCTTGGATTTGCTGCATTTGATTTGCTAAAAAGAATGACTCAAACTACACTGGTTGCGTTGTATGTGTTTTATTCACTAAAGAGAATGGGTTCATAGTTATTCATTTGGGGATAGGACTATACTGAATGCGCTGTCTATATGATTCACAAAAAAAAGGATCATAAAAGTTAATCATTTGGGAATATCGCTGGTCATGCTGTAGTGTTGTTGCAGCAATGATCCATATTGCGCACTGCAGGAAATTCAGTCAGACTACTTTAGAACAGTATTTCGTCTGCATTGGTGGAAGAATGTCCCCCTGTAGTTATTAATAATTGTATCCCTTAAAACTCTTCTTTGATCACCAAATGGCATATTTAAACATTTTTACCCAGTGAAAAAAAAATCTTCATGCCTTAAAATAGCTTGAATGTACTAACTCTACACTCTTGCTTCATTTAGTATACGCAGATCTATGAATAGGCAAATTAGCCCTGCCTCCACTCAATCACACCAGCTCAGAAACCCACTCGGTCATCTTTTACTTAAGTTACCGTAGTAAACGCTGCACAAAGGTATCGCTCTCTACAACGTCGGACACATAACAGTAATTAACATCATTAGCCTTTTGCTTGACAACGTTAGCAAACAGCTAATAATGTGTTGCTAATGTTACACAAACCATGTTCCTGTTCGCCATCTCAGTCTGCCTTCTAAAAAACAATATCCTTAGAAACGCTTTGAACATCAACGTCAGCGGAGAAAGGCATAGGCATATAGTTCATCATAACATCATAATATAAATCATATACATAATTCACCCACTATAATGCTAAAAGTAGGCCTACTCAATTTTATGAATCCCGAATTGTTATGAATTTGCACATGGTTTGTCTGGGAGCATATTAAAAACACTACCCAGACATACAAACAACATTAAAAATTTGATTTTCACCACAGGGGGTCTAACAGAACCAGGCGCCATTTGTTTCAAGTATTTAAAAATATCCTGGAACAATTTACACACTTTCCAACCCATGTATTCAGTGAAGTCAACATGTTTTGAAACTTTATGTAAACACATGTTTATCCTAGTGCAATACCAGTGACCCCTCAAAATGATTTCCTGAGATAATCACCAGCCAATGCAGCTTAACTTGTATTGACCCCAGACAATTCCTTTAACAATACTTCCTGCTATACTGTGTTGAATTTAAATTCAGAAGGCATTCAGCTGGAAGTTGTTATATCAAGAAGGTCATTCTGTCCTGACTCAAGCATTACTTCACATCATAACAATGAGATTCAGTGATTCCTCAAAATAAAGATTTGTGAGATAGAGAGGTCATCGTCCTTGTCCGTGAAGATGTCAAACACAGCCCCGCTCACAAGAATTGCATTATACATCATCCACAGGCCCGATCTATATAATATACCATGTCAAGCATTCAAAATGAGAGGAAAATGAAGACAAGGAGGGAAATGTTGCCAATAAAGAGTGTCATTGAACTGCTGGGTCAAAGAGAAAGCTTTATGTAACACTGAATTGATGGTCATGTTTTGTATCAAGGCCTTTGCTGTCAAAAATATTTTATGATACAAATCAGGCTGATGCAACTAAATGGACAATATTTAAATCATATGCTGTTTTAATAAAACACTAAAGGCTAAAATCTAAAATTAAATGTAGGGATTATAAATGTACTGTATTTTGAAATGGGATATTAATTTTGAGATTTGCTGAAGATTACATTTACCAATGTTATTAAATGATTAGCATTTTTAAATATTAAGTTACTGAAAGATGAAGGCAAAGGTGATGTAAAAACAATGTAAAATATATTTCAAAAGAATCGTCAGACTTTACAATAAGGTCCCATTAGTTGGTTAACATGTTGGTTTAATGCATTAACTAACATTAATTAAACAACGAGGAAAACATCTGTTAGATTCATTTATTGTACAGTATTTATTAGTCTTTGTAATATTTTTTAATAAAAATACAGCCGTCCATTGTTAGTTCATGTTAGCTCAGGCCCATTAAATAATATTATTAACAAATACGACTTTTAATTTTAATAATGTATTAGTAAACAATGAAATTAACATGCTTTAAAATAATTTCCATGTTATCTAATGTAGTTAACTAATGTAAATAAATGAAACCTTATTGTAAAGTGTTACTCAAAAAATCTAAAATAACTGATATGGAACCAATATATTGTGCATCCGGGAAAAAATACAGGTTTGGAATGTCATGAGGGAACATTTGTTATTGTTATTTTTGGGTGAACTGTACCTTTACCCATGCAATCTGCTGATCTCTTATTAAACACTGCAATAAACATTATATATATATTTAGAGAGAAAATGGAAGCTCCAGTGTGGAGATGAGCATTAAAAATATTGAGAAAGCGATGAGGCTGGTAAGATTACCATTAACAAAACATGCACAGTCCTTAGAGCCACAGAATATGTAAAAGGTTTTATGACCACACTAAAGCTATATGAAGCATCAATTTTCTATAGGATTACCATGGTAAATAAGCTGCAAAGCTTACTCAGTTTGCTATTAAATGCAGACCTTGCGAGATAAAACCTTCGTCTCATACATAGAAAAAAGAAAAACAGAAAAAAAACAATTCAATAACCAGTGAAAGTCCTTGGCCAATCATAGAAATGCTCTGAATGTGCACGACATATTCATAACTGATATTTGAGGTTGTTGGAGGGGCAAAAGCAGAAATATGGTGCCGGTTTTAGTGGGGTAGAGACAGCACAAACCAATAAAAACAGAGGTGGGGGGATAGAAGGCCTGTCAGATAGATGGAGTACCGTGGGGGAAGACAGGGTGAGACAGAGACAAAACAAGAGGGATAGACGGACCGAAAGAAGAGAGGATGTGCAGCTCTGCCGTGGGTGTTTCTCTCTGCGGAATGCAGGTTTGAATTTAATGAGGCTAATCCATTATGGGCAGACTGCCACATCACACATGTCTTCAAACCAAACCCAACCACCATCCTGCACCCGCTCGCTGCACCCTTCCCCCATCTCCTGGGACACCAAATACTGAGGGACAGTGGTTTCCAGTGTGCCTTTAATCAATACGAGTCAATAGTAACAACTTAGGCATGTATTATTAAAGAGGTTGGCTTTTCATAAAGAGGTCCACACGTTCCATTAGAATTAACTACAATTTTCATATCATTATATTTTCGCAATAGCTGTTGGTTAAGGCTGTTTTTAATAAAGGTAGGGGTAGGGGAAAAGCTGTCAAATAAATGCTGTAATTTTATACAGTTATACATTCATTAACTGTAGTCCAAAACAATAGCTTAGAATTCACAGTTTTGTAAATTGCAGTTTCTCCATTATTGTTTCGCTGTAAATTCAGCTGAAAAACTATAATATAATTAACATAACATAACATAACATAACATAACATAACATAACATAACATAACATAACATATAACAGAATAGAATAGAATAGAATAGACAACATTTATTGGGTCAATATGTCTTAAAAGGAACTGGTCGACAACAGTAGAAATACTATCTACTAGACTACTAGATGGTAGAGGACTTTAGGTTTGTGACTACCGTATATTGAAGCTGACTTTATCAGAAATATTCACTTGAGTGAAAAGTGTGACAACCAACCCCAATCTCCCCTATTGGAATACATGACTGACACACTGATAGCACACATAAATATATTCAAAGTCTGTTTTCATCTGCAATGTGCAATTTTTAGTCTTCAGTCCACAGCTAAAATGTTTCCTGACGGGTGTCAGAACGGCTTTCTACAGATGTTTTTGCCACACTTCTGATCTCAAATCCTTTTAAAGGATATGTTGCTGAAAGTACAACACAATGCTTTCCAAATGATGCTCTTTCAGAGATATCTTGGGGAAGTATGTATGCTTACTGGGTTATCATAGATTTCACACATCGATTTGTGACCATGAGACGATCTGCGGTGGAATTCACAGGTCACTAAATAAACTAAATAACATAACAGCTTCTGAATACCCCATTTGTCTACAGAAGAAAGACAAAGACCCCCCTCACACACACACACACACACACACACATAAACCCAGAGAGAAACGAAGACAGTAATCTGTGGAGTAGGGTGCACACTAAAACACTGGCACGCCCTGGGCGAGCATGTCTCTTGATATTAGTGGAGTGCAGTAAGGCCATGCATTCTCTCTATTACAAGACTCCCAGGCCTGTAATTAAGTGGGACATGGCAAAACAGCCATCAGCAAGAAGGGAGGCTGACCTGGAAACCACACTCTGTCCAAACGGATGATGCAAGAGACCCTTAAAAAAACAAAAAACAAGAACATGATGCTTCAGTAATTGGTTTCAAGCAGCATGTCTTTAGATTAAAAATAAAGGAACTTGCAGCAATAACTCTTAATAAATGTACAGAAGTGTGAGCCAGAGGTGAAGAAGATGACCTTTGCTGAATGAAAACATGCTTTGAATAGTGCTATCCATCACACTGTTGAGACGACACCACCTCCTTTATTTCTCGTTCAATTATATGAGGATGAAGAGATCTCACTGCCGTTATTGTTCAGATAATGGTTGTTGAGGAAACAAAAAAGAGTTCAAATCAATAGGTAAAGCCCAATGTCCCTTTCAAAGGCTGTAATGTAAAACGATCTCCTAAGGCTGAATGACATGTTAATATCTTTTGTTTTATGTTTAAGCGTCAGTTTGATCTCTGCACTTGGACATGCAGGTGACAGTTTAGAATAATCTTTATAAATAACATGATCAAATAATATTACATTATATAATGTATTATTACATAATGCACTGAAATTGTTAGAAATGTCAAACTCTGATTTGTATATTTTCATAATTTAAAAATGTCATAAAATATTGCTCCGTTGTACAAACTACCGTTCAAAAGTTTGAGGTCAGTAGGATTTTTTCATGTTTTTGAAAAGGGTCTTTCATGCTCGCCAAGGCTGCATTTATTTAATCAGCAATACAGTAAAAACAATAATTTTGTGAAATATTAATTTATTTGAATACATTTTAAAGTGTCATTTATTCCTCTGAAGGCAAAGCTCAATTTTCAGCATCATTACTCCAGCCTTCAGAAATCATTCTAATATTGTGATTTACTGCTCAAGAAACATTTCTTACTATTATCAATGTTTTTTTTTTTTTTTTCAGGATTATTTGATTAATAGAAAGTTTAAAAGAACATACTTTTTTTGTATCTGTTGTTGAAAGTGCTGTAAATTAATAAAAACATTTTACTAGATCATAATCACAGAAAGAAATCATACATTTCTTTCTGTGATTAATCGCGATTAAAAGCACTTAAGTTTTTATATGTTTTTAATATATTTTATAATGTAATAATTTCACAGTTAATCTCCAAATGAATGTAGAAACAACATAAAGAAAGTATATTTTAAATACTTGTTTAAAGGCATCTTTATGAATGAATGCCACTCAGTATCACTGATACTAAAACTGCTACTGATGTCTCAGTGAAAATATATATTTTTTAAACATTAATTATAGCCATTCAACATTACAACGTAAATTGAAAGCTATACATTTTTAACATTTATTAGGCTTCAAAAAATATAACAACTTTTAATTTAAGTGAACAATCCTCACATAAACCCATAATAAATATCATATTTACCTGTGCCCTTCCTAACTGTCTAACAGGCAGGAAATATACAAAAATTGAATAAAGTTATCAGTCTGCATTGCATAAATTATATATTAAATATAGATTGATACTTGTTAAAGCTACAAAAGTTCTTTAGTCAAGAGCAGTGAGTGATTTTCTCTGTTACCTATGTTCTTTGATTAACATTAATGACAGCATTAGTGGCTGCTGTGACTTTAAGATCTGCCGCTGCTGCACATGACGTGGATCTGACACGCGTCTCATTTAATCACAACTCTTTACATTCATTTAAGATGTTATTTAACTCATTTAATACTGCTCTTATGAGGACACTCAACAAAAAGCAAGCATTCTGCGTTAGTTCAGGCAGGCCACGTAGTCAAGCTCCGCTCATATCAGCTGATCCAGTTCCTATGCACTCAATTGGGAACTCTCAAACAGGGCGCCTTACTTAAGCGTAGCTTCAATCTGCCTGCTTGGCTGCTTCTGCTGCACGCTGCTTTGCAACCCATCTCCTCCTTAAATTGTGTTTAACTTAATCAGTGTCATTCTGTTGTCATTGATGCACACTCTGTTCTAAATGGGGGTTTCGCTGCCCTCCCAGTTTAAAAATGGGAGGTTGTCCCCAGAATCTGCTGCTGTTCCCTGTCTTGGCTTTTCCTGGAGCTCATGAAAAGGATGGGGAATTTAGAACAGAGCCATATCGCCAAATGTAAATTATATGCAAAATACACCATTAAAAAGTTGACTAAACGTTTGTCTATGGTGTTTTTGACTTAAGTGGACCTGACTGAACTGACATTTTGGCATAATTGTGTGTGTTATTGTCCATTCAAGCGCGAAAGAGGACTTGATTCTCTGTGCTCACAATACTGGCGCGCATCTTTCTGTGCGTTGTGTGTGTCACACAGACAGGACATTCACAGACAGCGGGTTCTCTTTTGACTTGTCGTGCTTAAATGGTTTAAAAGCATTTGCATGAATAAGAGCGTGATCATATAGATGTAACGCTAGCCAAAGGATGACAGAAAAAATTGATGCTGCATTAATTGTGTAAAATATTTTTGACAGCACTAGAATAGAAGTATTAAGTTACAAAAAAACAAAAACATACTGACCCCAAACTTTTTGAATGGTAGTCTAAATCAAATCAACTCCCCTTTCATATCACTTCCAGTTCATGTTCATTTTATCGAAAAAATCTTTTGGAGTGACCAGTTAAGAGCTTAAAAGCTTATTCTTCACCCAAAAGGACATCAGATATCTAAATGGAAGCTTTTAAGGCAAAAAGGTCAAATATGCACTATAATAGAGTCCATAAAGGATGAAACGGCAGATTCCACAAATACTGATGCTGGCCATCAGTGCGGAACAGAACAACACGGTTCAAGACAATGCCCATTTCTTTGGAATAATGTGGATGATTTGTGCACAAAAAGACCAGGGAAGCAAACTAAACTTGAAAGCAAAGAAAAACAAAGTTTTAGTTTCACTAAATATTAGACTGTGAGATGCGGGAAAATACTGCGGAGGTGATAGACCACATCTGAACTACACAACATCAACTTGAGCTTTGCAACCGTCAGGTCCAGGCGGGCTGGACAGACATGTCTGGGTGAAATGACCCTTAACTTACTGTGACTGGCAGAACCCAGTCAGGTATGGAGTCTGGCACAGCATCCGAAAAGCAGTATGTACATGTTATATCCAGCTCACACACCTTGGTGCCATGAAGCCGATGGTCTCCCTCCCAGGATAATATGCTGCTCTAATGAGGCATAAAATCTCTGGACAAACAAGGCCATTTTTTACCTGCTAACACCACAGCAACACAGAAGCAAAAGGTTGACGGTGAGAAGTGGAGAAACCGTTGGCATGGTTGCTATGATATCCACAGAGTGACTCAACAGATTCCCATGTAAAAGACTGTGCTCTTGAAATTCTCTTTCCCACACGACACACATATATCATGAAGAATCAAGGCACATTTTTGTAGTAAACAGATGAATACCAGACTCAAAACTGAACATTCTGTCATCATTTACTCGCTCTCATATTGTTTCAAACCTGCATGAAAATATTTGCAGAATATCCCAGTCTTTTCAATATAATGAAAGTTAATGGAACTATAAAATGCACCATAAAAGTACCACAAAACTGTCTAATAACAAATGGCACCAGATTTGATTTGAGAGACACAAATGAGTGGAAAATAATCAGGCAATGGCGGCTTAAATTTCAGAGAGCTATTGTACGGCTTCAGAAGACTTGGAATATAGCCATGTGAGTCATATGGCTTTTTAATGACACTTTTATGGTGCTTTATGTCACTTTGGAGCTTGATATGCTCATTCCCCATTTACTTTTTACTACATGGAAAAGAGTAGCTAGTATATTCACCATACGGTTTGGAATGAGAACTGGATAAGTAAATAATAAAGGAAATTTGAGGCACATTTGTTGAAAGGTACAACAGGGTGATGACAGGAAATAATGGCTCAACAAGCATAAGCCAGATTCAAACTCATACTGCTAACCGCTAACTTTTATAGCTCAGAGGATCTCTGATATGCTTCACTTGAGTATCAACAAAAAAAAATAAAAAAAATAAAAAAAAATAGAATGAGAAAGAGACAATTGATGACATACTATAAGAGCATAGAGTAATACATATGGATGGAAAAGTTGAAATAATTTGGTCTATAAGTTGAAATATTTGGTCTATAAGTTGAAATATTTAAGTTTGCAAAAAGACTTTTGATTGCAGCTTGCAAATCTGAACACAGAATTTCAGATGATATCTCAAACTAGGGGGAACATGCAAGAAAAATCAGGAAAATAAGATGAGAGGCACTGGTGGTTCATGTAATCTCACTGCACAAGGAAAAAAAAAAACAGTGGCAAAGTTAGTGGCCAGTCATCCTTTTGAATAACATAGACTCAAATGCAATTGCAATATGATCTAAACTCTTTGACTTCACCGTCTGCCATGAGCTCAGTTCATTTCCGTGTAGATTGCTACAAGCTTGTATACAAGAAACGCACACTGAGGCTGGCAAACTGCTGCGTGTAGGTCACTGTATTGAAGTCACATCAAAACAACATATGGACCCAGCAAACCCGGAGCCTGATATTTCTTCTCTTGACAACCTGAACAATGCGCGAGGAGCCGAATATTTCACAAGCATCTCTTGCAAATTAGACAGTGGCCAGACCATTTATCCTGTGAGTAATCCAATTCATTTCTCTCTCTGTGATCCCTATTCATGGGGGAGAAAGATGACTCAGACATTTTAGCACTGCAATAAGTGACTCTAAACAATCCTAATAGAGATGAATAGAGAGGCTAAATGTTTGGAGAATAACGTGATGAATGTTGTAGGAGATATGGCAGACAAGAGGAGATCTGTTCATCAACTTGTTGGCACAAAATCGAAATATTAACGCTAATTCTAATCACGGAGTGATTAAAAACAACATGAATTGTAAGCAGCATATCAGAAAGGATGTATTGACAGCTGTCAATGCGATGGTGGATTTATGGTGTTGGATGAATAAAAAAATAATAAAGCAACAACAGGAAGGTGTAAAATATTCTAAACTGCAACGCAAAGCTAGAAGCAACAAAATCGACGGTTCCACCTTACCTGTCATTCTCCGCGCTCTTGAAGCCCGGTAAGATGTTCCTGAAGCTGCTGTGGCGGTCGAGCTTAGGTTGGCTTTTGGTGCGTTTAATAGAACCCTTCAGTCTGCGGCTCAGAAAGCCCTGGACAGGAAGTCAGAGGAAAGGAATATATTACACTCACAGATTCATTAACCACTGGAGCAGCTGCATGTGAAAACTGACTCTTGGCTTTTCCCCTTCTATTTGTTCTTGCCTCCCTCTCGCTCTCCTCTCATCCGTAGCGTTTGGTTGAGCCGTACATAGCTGTGCGATTGGTGCGGCACACACATCTGCTCACAGCGCAGGGCTGAAGGAGCTTCACTGATGTGATACTCCCCTCAAAGCCGCTGTTACCATGGAAACTGTTGGCTGGCATGGAAAGGGGGGAAAAAATACTGGTGCACTGCAAGTTCATAGGGGGAGAGCTGAGCTGGTGCTTTTCAGAGGCTGTACAGATTAGGACAAGATTAATAGGACTTGAGTTATTCTTGAAAGACCAAAGTCTGTATGAGTGAGATGCTTGAAACATTGAGAAACAAAAACGAGCATTTCTCAGGGATGTAGATGCAATTAATGGGTGGGAAATCTGAATCAAGGCCTCATCCATGAAGTGAATGAATGGCTGATTGAGCTTAATAAACCACTCAGAAAGAAAGAAAGAAAGAAAGAAAGAAAGAAAGAAAGAAAGAAAGAAAGAAAGAAAGAAAGAAAGAAAGAAAGAAAGAAAGAAAGAAAGAAAGAAAGAAAGAAAGAAAGAAAGAATCTATCTCTTCTATCTATCTATCTATCTATCTATCTATCTATCTATCTATCTATCTATCTATCTATCTATCTATCTATCTATCTATCTATCTATCTATCTATCTATCTATCTATCTATCTATCTATCAAATGACTGATTGATCTTAATAAACCACTTATTGACCGTTGTAAGAAAGGAAGAAATAAAGATAGAATATATCCATCCATCCATCCATCCATCCATCCATCCATCCATCCATCCATCCATCCATCCATCCATCCATCCATCCATCCATCCATCCATCCATCCATCCATCCATCCATCCATCCATCGAATGAATGGCTGATTGATCTTAATAAACCACTTAGTGCCCGTTGTAAGAAAGAAAGAAAGAATCTATCTAAGTGATGCATAATTGGTTAGAGTGCTCGTCTGGCAGAAATCTGATTATTTGCTTGAAACTGAAAATTCTGTCATCACACTACCTATATGACCCCTTTACTATTCCTTTATCACATTTGCTAATAAATATTGTGGTCCTCATCATATTCCTAGGCTACTGAGTTACATCTGAGACAACAGAATGGATCTGGGTCAAGTGTTATGTGGCTTCTTATACTCAAGTGAAAATATCCCAAATTGCATTGTGTTACCATTCAGCTTGGTGTAGTTTGGACAAACGATTTATTCAATGGGCAATGTTGATGCTGAAATCTACAAATCCTATATAATGCCACATTTATAATACATTTTATAATTATAAATGATATCTTATAATTATGATATGCAAATGTAAACATGTCCATCCAGTGAGAAGGCTGTCTGTAGATCTTAGAAAAATTACACAAATCTCAAGTCCGTCAAACTCACTTATTAATCGAAGCTGACAATTCCATAATGGCCAAGTATCAGCCGATATAGGCGTATGGTAAGTAAATATTTTTGTTTTTAAGAGATGTCCTGACTCGACTGTTCTCAATAGGTCAGAGAGACATCTTATATCAAGACCTTTAAGACATCTTATATCAAAACATCTTCAAAGAAAATTTTCAGTTCTTTATTTTTTCAGGGCATTTTTCACATGAAATTGCCAATAGCCAAACTTCCAAATGGAATTATTCATTGAGCCTGTCAGAGTGAAGGAAGAGCTCTGTTTGATGATGCTGTTTTTTGGAGGAGACGTGCAACTGGAGGCTGCAGCCGCAGTCTGGATCAATGACAACACAGTCTGCAGAGCTCCACTCCTGAAACAAACTCAAGCCTTGTAGTGATTCTGCATCTTTCAAAATTAAACAATACCCGTCTACGGCCGAGTCTATCTACATCAAATGCATTTCCTTACAATTAAAAGTTTTTCACAAAATTAGGAATAACAAATTTTATGGGTGAAACTCAGTGAGTCGGTAAGTGAGACAGATGTTATCTGCTCTTTTTTATCTATCAGAAACTGGTTGTATTGTGAAAACTGGGAGTTACATACAAGAAAGGAGCTAGAGAAAATGCAAACGTGCTAAAACAATGCCTAAATAGCAATTTGGCTGTTGTTTAACATCATCCAATAGTGTGCAAGGCAATGATATCTGTAAACATCGTGAAGATTTTTTTTATTGATTTTTTTGGCAATTACAAGCATAGATAAATAATTAATGCATAAATAATGCAGAAATGCATAGAAGCTTGTTTTAAGAGTAAAAAAATACAAAAGGTAATTGCGACTTTTTTGTCTCACAATTCTGACTTTTTTTCTCAGAATTGCATGATATAAACTCGCAATTGTGAGTTATAAAGGCAGAATTGCGTGATATTAACTTGCAACTCTGAGAAAAAGTATTTTTTTCCTCAGAATTGCACTTGGGGTTTATATCTCAAAATTCTGAGAAAAGTAGTCAGAATTACAAAATATAAACTCGCAATTTCAATAAAAAGTCACATTTATCTGTTAAATTGTTTTTTTCAAATGATGAACTCTTCAATATATTCACTGGACATTTTTGCCTTTCAGGATCATCACTATTCCAGGCCTAACATATGCGGTTATGTTGACATCACGTCTCAGTAATAAGCTCTGTCAGCTGTCAAAAGGCTGAAGGTTTGCAGATTTCTTTACATCTATTGTGTGCATGTACTGAATTCCTGTAATGCTTAGCTGCTGAGCCTGCATTCCCAACCTCCTCTTATCTCCCCCACTTCTCCCCCTACTTCTGTAATCTTTATGCTTGGCCTCTCTCTGCCCTCTTGTGTCCATGCTTGTGAGTTTGTGTCTGACAGCTTTAATTGTGTGGCTGTCTGTTTGCATCTTTATGCATCCCAGACACAGTGTGAAACATTTTGAGGCTGATAAACATTGATTTGAAGGCCCTGTTTAGATTTGTATAACCTGGTTCTCACTTTGTAAGACAGCAGAAGGCTAAGCTCTGTCCTGACCCCCACACGGCACTGTTAGGCCGTTAGTCACACCAGCGCTAGTGAAGAAAAGATCTGGGGCTCTTCTCAAAAACCTCACCAGCATCTACATTTTTTTAGTCCACGTGAAGATTGTTCCAAAAGAATGCAATGTTGCATTGCAATGTTAATGAAGTTTTTGTGTACTAAAAATGTTCATAGTATTTGTGTCTAATATTCTAGGTAAATAGCACAAAAAAATATTAAAACTAAATATAAATAAAAAACTTATTAAAAATATTTTTGCAGTGTAGGAATTATGTTAAAGCTCTTAAATGGGTCCTTTAATGGGTTAAATCTCTATTCCTCACCTGAAATTGTGTCTCGACAAGTAACAAGCCAGTCCTGTTATAACCAGTAGAACTGAGATCTGTTTCTCACTCTTATTGTGCCAATACACCAGGGTTGCAAGATAAACATTCCTGGAAGACATCTAATTTAAGATGAAATATTTCGAAAGGCCCCTTATGCCAAACCTTCCAGATGTCTCTTTATGCCAAGCACACACTACAAGACCGAAGCTCACAATTCAATTGAAAACTCACAGTTTGGCAAATGGTTTTCTTGTTTTAAGTATAAAGGGAGGTTTATGCTCAAAAATAAACAGTTTGCCAATAGGTTAAGAAAAAATTACTTAACTCACTGCAAAAAAAAATATGTTGATCAGTTTTTTTTCACCAGTTAAAATGTTTAAAAAAATCTTAAAGTATCTTACTTGAAGATTCGGCCTGGTTACCAGCATCCTTTAAAATATCTTCATTTGTGTTCAACAGAAGAAAGAAACTCATACAGATTTGGAACAACTTGAGAATTTTCATTTTTGGGAGAACTATACCTTTAATATCTTATTTACTTGATCTTGTTTTGAGGAGTCTAAATATTTTTTTTACTGAACATCAAGAAAAAAAAAAAAAAAACTGAACAGAAAATGTATCCCCTCACTGCAAAATGATCTTAATTATTCCTTTTGACTGTTAAATAATCTACAAATCTTTAAAGCAGGAAAATTACTTAAAGGCAGGGTAGGCATACATTTTTTTATTATGTTGGTTGAAAGTCTCTTCACATGCTGATAGCAATCAAGTTAAGTGGTCTAAATGTATTTATATGTATATCATCTGTGGAAAATGTTCATCCATTTGGCCCGAATGCAACAGTACGATGTCCTACCTGCCTGTCAACATATATATATATATATATATATATATATATATATATATATATATATATATATATATATATATATATATATATATATATATATATATATATATATATAGAGAGAGAGAGAGAGAGAGAGAGAGAGAGAGAGAATCACACGTCATCAGCTATATATATATATCTATATCTATATATATATATATATATATATATATATATATATATATATATATATATATATAGAATCACACGTCATCAGTCAGTCACCGAGCACCACAACCAAAACAGCAGAATTTATGCATTTCGATGTCAACACTATCAACGCTGAAATGAATCAGCAGCAGTCAGGTGATACAGGTCAGTGCTCTTTAAGTTGTTTATTGTAATGTTATGCGCTTTGAGACATGAGGTAGTTTACATTTAATCAATTAAGGCCTTCTCTCGTCTCGTGACGCTTTGCAAACTCTGCTGTGCGTTCATGTCATCTGAAGGAGACGTGGCCTTGGAGACGCTCTGAAGGGAAGGTGGGATCTTATGCTTTCAAAGCTAACTTGCTAGCCTCTGTGAAAAATGCCTACCCTACCTTTAAGAAACATAATATATTAAGACTTCTTCTCATAGACTGTTTTTTTATTTTTATTTAAGTTATTTAATATATTATATATATTTTAACTGGTGAAAAAAAACCTCATCAACATAATTTTTTTTGCAGTGTTCAGAAAAGCCATGTCTTCTATGACAACACTAGTTTGCGATATAATGAGGGTTTTTTTACAGAGTGAAAACAAGTTCTTTGGGTCCAATCTTCCATGAAGGCACTTAGCATAACGGCCATTATCAAACACGCTCTCAGATAACAACTAAACAAGACTCCCAACTGCAGCGAGCCTCTGCTAAGAGCCTGAATGTGTCTGAGCATCTGCTGAAACAATACATCTATAATGTCATTATCTGTTGTTCGCAGCCAGACAGTCTAGTCTGAGCCTTAATGCAGAGGAGCCCACGGCCTGAAGCTGCCTGCTCTGCATGAGAACCAGGGCCTGTGGGGAAATCCGTAACCCTGGGTTCCTAACGATCGTGTCTGCATACATCACCAGAGCAAGGTATTGGATTTCTCCCAGGGTTCACAAAGTGGTCCACACAGCATGGGGGCGCACTTTTGCCCTTCCTCCTCCTGTTCCGACAAGCCTGGGATCCTGATCAATTAGCGTGGATCCGGTTCAGCATACTCGCACGAAAGGCTCTGTATCGCCTGAGACAGCGGGACTCTCTTGTGGCCCCGCAGGAGCCAAATACACAACTCATCGGCATGCACGAGGGGCGTTCACGTTCAAGCATGCTTACAAACACAGTGCTCATTCTGTCTTGCGTCAGTTAATAGATCCTGTCATTAGTTTAGCTCTGTAATTAAGCAAAATGGGTGAGCTGAAAGCAGTGGAATAACTGTTTATCTTAGGTTTCTGGTAGGGGGTAAACAGTAGTGGCAGAGTCAGACTGATGCCAGCATTTGAATGCAACAACAAGTACCACTGGAAAATAAATACACAGGCCTTAAAGAGAACTACTGAAGTGCATATATATGAGTGTTTCTCAACTTTAGGCACAATTATGTCCAGACTTGATTTTTTTATTCAAACTAAATGATCACAATCAAACTATAATGAGAACTTTATACCATACAGTCTTGATTTACTTTTAGTACTTTTCAATTGCCTTTAATACTACCATTTAAAAGTTTGGGGGCAGTGTAAGATTTAAAAAAAAAAAAAAAAAAAAATTGTGTAAACTTTTTGCACATTTATAATTAGAAAGATAACAAGAACAGCATTGATTTGAAATAGAAATATTTTGCAACCATGTAAAAGTCTTTAAACTTTTGATTAATTTAATGCACCCTTGCTGAAATTTTTTTAATATAAGTGTCTATATTTAATTGTTTTACTCTTTTACTCTTTTGTTTTAATCTTAGACTTTTTATCCTAGACAGCCTTCATAAAAATATGAATTATTATTATTATTAATATGAGTATTCATATTATTAATTACATATATATATATATATATATATATATATATATATATATATATATATATATATATATATATATATATATATATATATATATATATATATATATATTTTTTTTTTTATTTATTTATTTTATTTTTTATGTACGACATTCCCACAGTGTCATTTCCGCCACATCGAAAAAATATGTACAGTTAATATTGCGTGATTTTTTAAATTGTGAATCATTTCTAATCAAGCTGTAATTTTGTCAAATTATGAAAACACTGAATATTTTCAAAACGTATGAAGATATTATTTAACTGTGTGTATTTAGGGCACAGAATGCTAAAGATAAAAAGAATGGAATAGAAATGACACTGGAGGAAATTTTCGTAACTTTCAGAAAAAATGAAATTCAGTTATGTACATTTAAATTGGACATTGTCAATGGACGAAAAAAAACAAACAAACAAAAAAAACGAATGAGAGTGTAAAAAGTGTGTTTTAAGACAGGGCCAAAAGTGGCCATTGTTAAAGAAACCCATTTGCTTAATCAAGTTATAAATGACTATACTGATATTTATATATAGTTATATGAGTATATAAGTTCAACAACCCAAATCTAAACTAGCTGGTTCAATCAAATCATGATTACACCTGTGATCTATACTGTTGCCATGGTAACCTGTCCCAATTGAGTTGTACACTAGCAGTACAGTAGAACAGGACGTTGTGCGTTCTTACACAACACCTCATCAACTCCGCAACCCACTTCACTGTGAGGGACACAAGGGGGTAATATTGCCCTTCTCAAAAGGGTGTTCAACAAGCACAGGAAAGCGTGGGTATTCGTGCTGCCAGCTGTGCCTGTGGCTTTTTCACATTGCAGCTAAATGCAGCAAGATTCGCTTCCCATCTGTCTCATTTAAAGCATGCATCAACCAGGACTGATCGCATCTCCTCCAAGGACTGTTCCCCATTAGACACCCACTGAAGTCTATAAACCGATGGCTTAACTCTATCAGTGTGCCAAATCCTTCTCTCCTCTCAGGCTGACCTGAGGATTCAGAGCCAGCTGTGGCCGCACTGCTCACTTATCTGCGAAGAGAGTCATTAGGACCAGTGCATCTTGCCCTAGGCAGGAAGTGCACAGCACAGCAGCAAAAACATGCCATCTCTCCTCAGGGTGCGTGATGACACCTGCTTTATCCAACTAGCAACAACTGCTGGGATTAACCTTGTAACAGAGTTCAATGAACTGCAGTCAGGAGTTAGTCGACAAGTGCAATCCAGTGCCCTTTGCTCCACTAATCTCGACAAACAGAACCTACCATAAAAGTCAGTAAAGCTGTGTGTGCCACACTACGACTGTAATCCACAGTAAACACTTTCTATGCTGTAAAAGGCAGAGTGGCCTAGTGGCTAAAGATCAGGGGCCGTATTCACAAAACATTTTATCTTACCACAAGAGTTCTTCTAAATAGCAGTAAAAGCTCTTAGGTAAGAGTTTCCTCTTAAAACCTATTCCCAAAGCTGCTGAGACCAACTTTTACAGAGGAACAGAGAGAAAGCTTAAGCTAAGAGAAAGGGCGGGGTTGACCTAGTTGCTATGGATGTCAACATGCTAGCTAACTATGCCCACAGTGATTGGCTGATGGGGGAGGGGTCTCTCTCAGTGATTTAATCATTTTAGAATGAGGCATCATCAAATAAAGGTTTTAAAATAAAAATGTTGCCATATTTAAATAAAGATTTAGACTGTCACTAATTAAACAAGTACATGTTCAGCTAATTGTCAGCCAATTACATATCTGCATCTCCAGAGATTTCAGAATTCAAGCGACAAATTATGTTTTCTTAAAAAAGTTTGGGAGGAGCATGTTCAAATGGTCTAATCTAATCAGCTCATATACACACACACACACACACACACACACACACACACACACACACACACACACACACACACACACACACACACACACACACACACACACACACACACACACACACACACAGCCGACTCACCTAGTTACCTCAACAGTTTTCTGAATCCCACCGCCACCCCGACGACTCACTCTCAGCTGATACCTATTCTCAGCCGGGGATATGTGGGAATACTCTGGGTTTGGGCTAAATTCCGAGCTGGGAGCCTGCCCTTGCTCAGCATGCCAAATACGCTTATTTTACTGTTTTACTCTATTCAATCATTTGTAAGTGTGAACTCGTGAAACAACTACCACAGGTAATCTGACATTATTTATTTTTTTTAAATATTCATTTTCAAAGATTTATTTTTGCCATTTTTGCCTTTTTATTATGATAGGACAGGGAGTAGACAGGAAGTGAATAGAATAGAGAAGCGGTGGGGGGCAGGGTTGGGGGGGTCTTCGAGAAAGGTCCACGAGCCGGAAATCGGATCCCAAACTTGACCAAACTTTATGGTCATATATGTTTGATCATACTTTGATCATACAGCCCATTTTATTGTACAATTTGTTCTGCAAATGGATGTCTTAGCTGAGTAATTAGAAAAATTCAAGAAATGAGCTTGAAGCTATGAGTTTGAAATGGGCCATGAGGTAGACCCAGAAATGGATCAATAAAATACTAGTCCAAGCATCCTCTGATTGTAAAAGTATCTCCAAGAATCGGGAAAGAGGGATTTAGCATCATTTCACAAAACATTAAAGTTTGCTGAATGCAGGGGTTTTCAGTGTGTGGGGTGCGAGAGTATGTCAGTGGAGGCTATATATAAGGCTATATATCCTGTTAATTGTGGCAAGCAGGGCTAGGCCGAGAGCTGTGGGAACACAGCAAGGCCAGTGCAAGGCGAGAGAGGACCAGGCCAGGACTTTACGTTGTGTTTACTGTCATCTGTGAAGCTGCTGCTTTACTTTCTTTTCGTTGTTTGTTTATTTTATAATTAAAGTATTATGTTAAACGTTTGCCGGTTCCCACCTCCTTCTTCCCTTATATACGAACTTTGATACATTGGTGCCGAAACTCGGGAGGAAGGAGGAGACTCAAGACCAGACTCAAGACCGTTAGCACTCACGCCACCTGCCTCGTCTGTTGTTAAGTTCTTTTAGTGGATTTTTGTCCACATTTTGTTTAGATATAATGTGATTATTTGGGAATGTCATTGTTCTATGGCTAGAAGGACTATGCCATACCCTAGGTTTTTGTGAAACGCCGCCACTGGTTCAGAGAGTTGCACACACGTTTGGTCAGGGGTGCAAACTGGCACTGTGTTCTGAGAGATGAGCACCTGGTTTGCTCTTTATTAGGTGCACATATCAACCCTGTTTCACCATTTCTTAACCTGCGCTGCACAATGTCACATCTATCAATTTATGAAGGGCTTTTAAAGAAAGGTGCGTTAGGACTAAGAAACTGATGGTTTGCACAAGCCTGTTGATCTGCTAAATTTCAAACAATGCTATAACTTCTTTCTTTCCTGTATTCTTCTTCAGCTCTCTTTCCATTGCTAAACTATGCATGCATGTGTGTGCATGTTAGATTAGTCTAAGTGTTAAGTGTAGTTAATAAAGTCTTGTTCGTAGTTGTTTGTGGTTCATGTGGTTCATATACTGGAGTCCCTAATCATGCAGATTTTGGCCACATACTCTGTGTAGTACTGTACAGAAACAAAATGATATCCCATATCACTGAGATTTACATTTCTTAGAATTAATAAACAATTAACACTGAGTGTTCTCTGGACGAACAGGTTAGTTGATTATGGTATTAATTCTGCTACATTAAGTTAATTCTTACAGCTGATATAAACATTTATAATTAATTATGACTTCAGTAGATATAATTATTCATAATTCCCTTTGAGCTAATTTGCTACATCACAGAGTACTTATGTTGCATTCAAGGCCTATTCAATTCAATTCACATTTATTTGTATAGCGCTTTTCACTATGCATATCGTTTCAAAGCGGCTTTACAGAAAATGCATGCGTCTACATTACAATATAGAGTGAGTTGTTATCCGAGGTGACAAGTTCATGGATGTTCATATACAAATCACACAGTTAGCTAACAATGTATTAATAAACAATGTATTAATTTAAAGCTGAAACAATGAGCCTAGTACATAACAGTAGACAGGTTCCCTGAAAAAATTAAACTGCAAAATTAACTTTAAATGGTACATGCTTTTTGGATGTTTCATGGTAGTAGCATGGAAGGCATGAAAGTACCTTGGACTATGACGGCACATTCAATTTCAGTTTCAGGGCCATGTTAATACATGCAATTAAGTACTACCATGGTACTTCTGTTAGGGTGTACTACCTGCTGTGTTTACACTGAAATTACATGATACTAATTAGATATAGTTTGTGTAATCAAATAATAATAACAATAATAATATATTACACATACAGGAAGATAAAAAAAAACTAAGTCATAGTACGCCTTGACATGTTGAGGGTGTTAATCTCATTTCTACACATCTGTGGTTTCTGGTTGAAGAGATGTGACAGACTGGACCAAAAATATTTGCAGCAAATGAAAAAAAAAAAAAAAAATCTACAAAGGATTTCAGTCTCATTGTGTTCAGACTTTACAAATAAGATGTTCTGCCGTATCCTTCTGGCCATCCTGCTGATATCCTCAGGTAAAATTAGTACTAGTCAATTGGTAATTACAATGGCATTATTTATCTTTTCTTTGTGTGTTCATAGTAGAGAAGTTTTCTTGTTTCAACTGTGATTAGTATGTGCTACATTTATGGTGCATTTTTCCTCACAGTTTGTGCTCTTGACTGGGAAATGCAAAGAGGAAACTTTACTGGAGATGTACTTGAAGAAAGCTTGGTGAGTTGTCCTGATGGTGGTTTATTATGGACAAATGCATCACACTAAGACATTTAAGTAGTGGTCAACTAATATGTGTTTTTAATGGCTGATGTCGATACCAATGCCTAAAACTATAATAGGTAAAATCGTTGCTGAAACAAGAGTTTGCCAGATGCCGATAAGCTTGACAATGCTTTTCAAACAACTAGTCATGTCATGTTTGAACTGCTCATTAGGTTCTAACTGTCATATCTACATCTTATTCTAATATGCTGTGTCTGTTGTCTTGTAAGGGTGAGATGGCACAAACCGACCAACTCCCTGGATTGTGCTGGGCTTGTAAGTGGGCCATGGGGAAGGTGAAACACCTAGTCTCCAGTAAATCAACTCAGGTGTGCTATAGGCTACTTGTGTATATGATGTTTAAAAAGTCATGTTATTCAAAGAACAAAAATATTACATCGAGACTAATGGTGTATGGTTAATTCTGCTTGTTTCTTTTCCTTCAGAACGACATTAGACAGATACTGACGCACGTCTGTGATGAGATCGGTTTCCTAAAATTCCTGTGTAGGACATTTGTGAGAAAGTATCTCAACGTTCTGGTTGAAGAACTTTCAACTACTGATAATGCAAAAAACATCTGTGTTAACATTGGAGTTTGCTAATAAAAAACAGAGAGTAAATGGCCTTTTTCCTATGTATCGAAGAAACGCAAAATGCTATTTTTTTTTGTGAGTGTTCTCTTTAGCTGGAAAAGTTGATCAAATTCTGCATTAGAGCTGATGGTGTGATTATTGTGGTTTTGTATATCACACTATCTGTTTCAGCAAAGATAGCAAAAGTGAAGTTTGTTTTTTGTTGCATATTTGTCACGTACACTCAGCTTTACACCACTGTATTTTCCCTGCAGTAAATAAATAAATAAATGTGTGAGCAAACTTTAATGTTTTGTGACATGATGCTAAACCCCACTTTCCCGATTCTTGGAGATACTTCAGAGGATGCTTGAGCTAGTATTTTATTGGTCCATTTCTTGGTCGACCTCACGCCTATTTCAAACTCATAATTGTTTTTAATTATTCTAATTACTCAGGTAAGACGACCATTTGCAGAACAAATTATACAATAAAATTGGCTTGAGTGACAAGTATGAACAAACATACATACGAACATATGTGACCATATAAATAATTATATTAAAATTATTAACTATAACTATAACTGCACACATTTAGACAAGTAGACAATATTTACAGACAAATGTGTTCAAGCGCTTGGCCATTATATAACTTTGTAATCATAACAAACAATACTAGCATTGCATGCAGCGAACCTGCTATACACTGGTCACCTGCAGGTCCTATTTAGAAAAATGCTACTACGAGGCATCGGTTATGCTCAGCATGCATTTGGAGTCGCGAGAGAAGACATGCGCAGCTTCTATTCTCCATTTCGAGCTCTGATGCAGTGCACCCTGGTTCAGCTTATTCAGACTCTGGGAAAAAGGACATATTAGCAATTCAAAGTTGAAACTTTATACAAATGAGCAGCAACTCAAACAGTATTTCCACTGAGATACTGCAAGAGAAGTTAATGTGAGAAGTTAATATTTCTGGTGTGACCAGTCTTCATTTATGCTCTGCATTGTGAAAGTGACATGTGAAGGCAACCCATACTTGGAATTTGTCCTCTGCATTTAACCCATCCAAGTTAGTGCACACACATCAGGAGTAGTGAGTACAGGGCTCCAGACTGCAACCACCGCGGTGCCCAACTGATAAGAGCTGCCATTTCTGTTACATATGAGAAACACAGAATGGCAAGCGAAAGCGGGACAGAACCGCGCTACTTGTTTTAGCTGTGCTGCGTGGACTGTTTATCAGCTCAGAGCAATAATAGACCGTGCAGCGCGAGCTGAGCTCATATACGGGCCGATCTCGATCATGCGACACCGTTACTACACAGCGCTGGGAGATCCAGTGAGAAAGCACTTGAATTCACCACAGAATTGATTACATCGCTACTGCGAGATCTAGTGGGAAGCGTTTGGTGCAGAATTCTCTGTTATAAACCACAGATATCGGATCAAACAGAGCTGACATGGAGACCAGGAGAAACATTCAGGGGTTTCAGTCCACAAATCATAAACGTTCACCATGGATTTAATGTAGTAACATGGTATTGTGGAAGAAATAGTCAAATGTTTTTCTTTTTTACATTATTCATCTCAGGGTTTGTATTCAAGCACTTTTCAAGTGTTTCACACTTTTCCCAGCACTTCAAAGCTTTAAATATTATCCAATTTTAATATTATTTTTAGTGTGATGATTTGTTAAACTAAAAGTTTAAAGGTGTAGGCCACTTTATGGCAAAAAAGCACATGAAATTACCACTATAACCAGGTGGCAAAGGAGCACTTATTTGACTTATTAGACATTTCCACTCCTTAATATATGGAAAAAAGTAGGAAGTCACAAAGTCTCATGAAAAACAAAAACTTTTCTTCAAATTGTGACTGAATTACACAGAAAACAAGTAAAGAGTGCTCATTTTAGTTCAGTATGATACTATAGAAAAACAACAGTACATTTAATAAGAGCAGAATATTACAAATATAAAAATTAGGTTTTTGCACATTACTGTTGTTAATACAAGTTCATTTTTTTCTGCATATCAATTCAAGCTCAGCACTTCACTGTTAAATTTCCAATAAACAAACATGTACTATTATTAGTAACTACACTAATTAACAAAACAATGCAAAACAATAGCAATTTTATGATTAAATTAACTTTATGATACATTTTCCTCAAGCGCCACCAAATCAGGTGCTGGCGCCACTAGATTCAAGATTCAAGATTCAAGAGTTTTATTTGTCACATACACAGTTATATACAGAATATACAACCGGCAGTGAAATGTAAACAGGTCCGCTCCATGGACAGTGCAAATTCACAGTTAAGTTCCACTATCCACAAATTCACAGTTAAGTTCCACTATCTGTAGAACTTAGTGGCGCTGGTGCCACAGCTCTCAAATGTTAGTCTGGAGCCCTGGAGTAGTGAACACACACACACTGCAAACTGTGGACACACACACACCTGGAGCAAAAATGGCGGGGAGTTAGGTGCCTTGCTCAAGGGCATCAAAGTCATTTCCTGCCGGTATTGAGAATCAAACCTGCAATCTTCGGGTTACTAGTCTGACTCTCTACACTCTAAAAAATGCTGGGTTACAAACAACCCAAGTTGGGTTGAAAATGGACTAACCCAGCAATTGGGTTGTTTTAACCCAGTAAATGGGTTGTTTTAACCCAGTGGTTGGGTTAAATGTTTGCTTAAAACAACCCAATCGCTGGGTTAGTCTATTTTCAACCCAACTTGGGTTGTTTTTAACCCAGCATTTTTTAGAGTGTAACCATTAGGCCACAACTATCATTGTGTGGACATATGAATGGGATCAGACAACACAAATCACTCAGGTCACTTTTTATTCAGCATGAACAAAAATGTAAATTAATCTGTGGCCTTCCACCACAATTTTTTTTAACATCAACTGCTCTCCACAGTTCCCGCGAACTTAAAGATAGGGACGGGCATTGATCCTGAACTATCAATAATGATGTTGTATCGAAAGACAAACCTCTGCTATAGATGATACATGCAAAAAATTAGTGTGAATCAGAGTGTTTTAGGAGGAGATAAAAAAAGTTGTTTTTGGCCACTCAAAAAGCATTTAAAGGGTTTTTTTGCTAGACCCCAAAAAAGTGGCAATTGTAACATGCTGTAAAAAATGATCTGTGGGGCATTTTGAGCTAAAACTTCACATACACACTCCGGGGACATCAGAGACTTACAAACACGATTCCAAAAAAGTTGGGACACTGTACAAATTGTAAATAAAAAAGGAATGCAATAATTTACAAATCTCATAAACTTATATTTTACTCACAATAGAATATAGATAACATATCAAATGTTGAAAGTGAGACATTTTGAAATGACATGCCAAATATTGGCTCATTTTGGATTTCTAGTTAGGTGCCCTTTAAAATATTTATGAAGTATACAAAATATATCGCCCACCCCAAAAATGTGCTTTTTTTTAAATCTGTGCTGCTGTCGTAAATGCGTACCGTGACTTTAAAAGGTGTTGACGTGTCTGCATCCATAGCGACCACCGTTTTGTCCACCGTACTGCCAGGCATGCTGCGCCGCCGGCCCACCCTGTCAGTGAGTGGCTCTGAGAAGAGACAGAGAGAAAGGAATAAGACAGTTGACTGGATTTGTGTGCATGTAACCTGTCAAGGGATGTCCTAGGGTCAGATTTCTCCAGAATAAACAAACCCACCAAGCGAACACAGCAATCAAAAATCAATAACAGTACTGGGAAATTAAAAAGGTGTTCGTCATCAGCTCTTCTTCTTGATCTAAAGAGAAGAAAAATGTTAGGAAAGAATATCGCTTAAGGCTTCTTATCAGTCAAGAAAATATGCAATTGCTAGAATGTTCTGGGTGGTGGTAAAGGCATTGCTAAGTGGTAGTTATGATTTTTTTTTGTCATTTTTAACACGTTGCTAGGGTGCAAGAATCTTGTGGGTAGTGCCAGTGCATTGCTACGCAGTTGCTAAGATGTTTTTTGTGTTTTTAGTATTTTACAATGCAGCTGCTAAAGAGTTCTTGGTGCTTGCTAGGATCTAAATAAGTTGCTAGTATGTTTTGGATGGTTGCCAGGGTGTTGCTATGTAGTTGTTAAGATGTTTTGAGTGCATTTAACACATTGCTATGTGGTTGCTATGGTCTTTTGAGTGGTATTATTGCAATGTGACTGCTTTAGCAGGTTGCTTATTGGCTCAAGTCAAAAGGCCCAGCCAGTCTCTATGATATGCTGCTTTTGTAATATGTAATAGCGTCACTATGTCAGTCACATGTTTCAGTCATGCACGGCCAGATGGCTGAATCTCAGCCTGTCAGACGCTTGGCATTCATCACACGCCTGCATCTCTGTCTGCACAATTGATGGAGGGAAGGAGGGAACAAGTGTTTGTGCTGAAAACAAATGAGAGAGCGAATGCAACCAACCTGAAAGACAAGATCTATGAAATTCATCCTACTCTCTTCCCTCGTTGCACAGTCTGAATCATGTCAAACTCAAAACAAAGTGAAGGAAAGGCTTCTTTGCCTCGCTGGTTTTGTACTTGGAAAGATGCGTCACTAACAAGATCTGGAACCTTTTTTTTTTCTCTATTTCTGACAGCACTTTTCCTGTGCCTGAATTGGTTATTAGAATAAGAAAGCCTCCTACTACACTGCAAAATACTGTTACATTTATGGTACAAAAAACAAACTGGCAGTTGTGGTTTCCCTGAAATCCATGGAAAAATTACTGCCGGTATTACAGAATGCCATTATATTTTACACCTTGTAACTGTATATTACATATACCATATACCAAGAGCTGCTTTTTACCTTAAAATGTACCGATAACCACCATAATAATAGAACAGAAAGTCACACAATGATTTTATATCCACATGACATTTAAATAAGGCAATAAACGAACTAAATAGCAGAAAATGTCAAACAAAACACCCCAGTAACAACAAAAATTACAAGAACCAAAATTATTTTTATAAAATACAATCATGTGATGTGTCATGCAAAGACTTGAATGCCCTTTTAATGTTTTTCACAATAAATTATATGATAATTCATAGCTTTTACTTTCTTTTATACGGTAAGCTAACAATATGGTAGCAATTAACAGTTTTTAACTTACATTATCTTTATGTAAAAACACACAAACATTTTTTACAGTGTATTACAAGTATTAAAAAAATTGACTGGGAGTTACACCTGGAAACAGAGCAATAATATAAATGACTAAAGATAAACAATATGTGCTAGTAAATATTGCCACAATATAAAATAAACAAGGACCTGCATTGCCACCTCAGTCATCATTTAGTGTTGGCTGAGCAAAACTAGACATGATCTGGCAACATGGAGGATGAGTGATTAACAGCCCTGCGTAGGTATCGACATATGAAGATTCCGTCTGTGTGTGTGTGTGTGTGCTAGTAATTTCACTGTTTTCTCATTGGAGAGCTGAACAGATTGGAATGCATGGGAGAGAAATCTCAACTCTCTATTGCTCATGTTGATATCACAACACCCTGATCCATGTGTTAAGCGTGGAAGCAAGACCATATGATCTTTGACTTAAATGTTTGAAAACACTTAAGATTGACAGGGTTTATGGGAAACATTTTATTATGAAGTCTATTAGTGAGCCACAATATTTTTGGGGAAAAAGAAATATATGAATAAAAGTGGTAGATTTGGCCATTTCATACAAGTCATACAGACAATTTTTAGAATATTGTTTGTCTTTTTTGGTGCTTGAGTGCACGGAATAAAATTCATAAAGGTGTGGAACAACATGAGGGTATGTCAATTTGTCTTTTTTTTTGGGGGGCTGAACTAATACTTTAAGCTATAATAGTCATAGTTAATATGATTTTCAACAGGCCATGCAGCATAAAAGCTAAAAAAAATAAAATAAAAAAAAATAAAAATAAAAATTTGTTTTTTTCTTAAAATTCACAGATGAATTTCGCACCATAAGACCAGGCATATTTATTAAGAAAATAAACACGGTCAATTTGGAATTCATGTTGTCAAGTCAAAGGCACCGTGAAGAACAATTACAACAAAAACATTCAGCAGCTCTCCATCAGCTGTGGTGAAAAACTCTGAAAGCACTCTCTGCCCTGAATGATGAATATAATGCCATTACCAACCTGCAAACTGGTAATTGGTTCAGCTATTCTTTCATCATTAAGCTGCTTGATCACGATGGATAAAATGCAGTGCAAATGGAAAAACATTAAACAGCAATTAAGAGACAGCTCCGACATTCCTCCACTCAGAGCCAAGTGTTTATGAAGAGTGGAGACAGTAAAATGCTTTCATATTGAGAGGACAACACAAGGGGTCCAAAAAAAAAAGCTTTCTCTGGCACGGACCTGCAAGCAGGGGGTCTGAACTCTTGACCGCTCTGCGCATATTTGTCCAGAGGAAACATGCTGCCAAGAACACAGAAGTTGTCTGTATGAGTTGCTGTGGAAATACTTTCCATGTCAGGGTGGACAAAAAGTAATAAAAGTAAACTAGAATTTTTTGGGGGGACAAACTAAATAATGTATTTAACATTATTTTACATTTTTGTAAATTGTTTGTTTCTAGCATGATTAGCACATTGCTAGTGTAACAAATGCGCTTTACCCCCCAAACCAGTTCAGTGAAAATCCCACCCTGCAACCAATTTCATTGGCTGAGGTTACAGTGACAGGTAGGTTTAGGGATCAGGGTTGGGTGTCGTTATTGTGATTGACACGGCCAATGAAATGTTTAGAATCAGCTCCAGGGTTTTCCGCTGAACTGGTTTGGTAAAAAAAAAAAAAAAATCATGCGTAACAGACATAGGCCAGTAAGAGCTGTGTGTGTAAACCTCACTCCCCTGGCCTCAAGAGGTGCATTAATGACTGGTGCTAGTGGCTGTGGTCTGTAGCGTCCTTGTTAACATGCCCGCCTCCCACGCTGAGGCCCTGGCTTGAATCCCCCATTTAAAGCGGGTTGAGTAGGACTGGTTACATATTAGCATTTTGCTAGCATGCTCATGGTTTAACACATTATTAGCATTGATTCATAAAACTGTTAAACATGAATTAACATGTTGTTAGCATGTCTTAACATGTTGTTAGCATGGCACATAGCTAGCATGTTTTAGCATGTTGTTAGCATTAATTTAATGACTGACGCTAGCGGCTGTGGTCTTTAGCATCCTTTTTAACGAGCCTGCCTCCCATGCCGGAGACCCCGGTTCGAATCCCTCATTTGGAGCGGGTCAAGTAGGACCAGTTACATTAGCATGTTGCTAGCATGTTGTCCTACGATAGTCATTAAGCTTTGCTAGTGATAGACAGATTCAATACTCTATAAGTCTTATTGTACAAGTTCGTTTAACGAAAATCGTGGCCCCTGTAACTTTCTTGAAATAATAAATTAATAAACAAACAAATCTCTACTGAAAATAACCAACAAATAATGTTCATAAGTTAATCAGCCCCAGATGTTGGGCCATTTGCCAGAGAATTACAGCAGAAATGCTTGGTGCTAGCGGCCCTATTAATCTGCACTGAACAAGATGCATGGCCCAGCTGTATAAGAGACGTCTTCACCGGAGTGCCACTGTCCTCCAATCTGATCTCACAGAGGACTTTGTCATTCCAGGAAATTACATAGAACTTCTACGGTCTCATTTAGCATTCAAGCAGGGCTATAACTCACAGACTTGTCTCATTTGCTCTTAATCTAAATGCACGTTCCTTTCTTCAGGTCTGGCTCGACTTGTCGCAGCAAGAGATGATGAGTCGCTGCAGGTCCTTCAGTTTGGTAAGACGAAGGCTAGGAACACAATATTTTTTGACTTCTTTGGCAGCGATGGTCTTCTAAGGTTTAAAAGCAAAGACGATAACATAAAAAGCAAAATAACTTATTCTGATATTTTCAGCAGGGTCAGGCTCACAGGTATAGTTACTGCTAGCTCATTATAAAAGACATTCAAATTGTCAAAGAAATAAACAACACAGACAACTGATGTTGATACCCAAGACTATTTAACAGAATGTGATTGCATTGAAATTGCCAGTTAAAGTTTTTACAAGCAACGCTTCTTTCAAATGTACTTAATGCATACAAGACTTTCAAAAACATGAAAAAAATTTAAATTGTACAGTCACCAAACTTAGTAGTGTGTGATATATACTGTATATGTAGCTGTATAAAATATTTTTTTGAAGCAAAGCAGTATGTGCGCATTCACTGGTTTTTAATACCCACACTCCTTGGCACTTGAATCTCAGCCTATCAATCAAACAGCTAAAGGGCTGTGAAGGCCTTCTGCATAGCATCGCTTGAAACAAGGCCACCAAAGTGGAAAGATGGAAAATAGGCAGAGACTAACAGAACAAAAATAGAATGATAATTAAGCATTGTTTCATTAAAAGTTATTGTTAACTTTTTGAACAATAGTTACTTCACATTTTTGGGTAAACGTCCTTTAAGAACAAATATAATCTGTAAAATACCAACACATACTGTACCATGCAGAAGAGTAGACGACTATAATAATGGCTTTTAGGGGACGTTTTCAAGCCTGAAGTATACTTTGGCTACCCGTGTTCTGTGACGGTCTGCGCACTGCTCATGTGACATAATTTTCATCATCAGGAGGGTCCGTGGGCATTTGTGAAGATCATCAACATGCAGCCCATTTTTTGTGTTTGCATAGATGTTGCACTTACAGGCCCAGCTATACTTCATTTTCTGTGTTCAGTGTTGTGACAATATCATCAACATCTTGCATTCAAACCCCATCCGACTAGGGCCCTATTTTAACGTTCTGAGCGCATGGTCTGAAGCGCATGGCGCAGGTGCACTTGGGGCGTTTCCGAATCCACTTTTGCTAGTTTAATGACGGAAAAAAAACGGTTGGCGCGCCAGGCACATGGTCCAAAAGGGTTGAACCTAGTGTCTCAATGAGGCATGGGTGTGTTTTGGGCATAACATGCAATAAACCAGTCACAGTCTCATCTCCCATTCCCTTTAAAAGTGCTTGCACCATGGCGGATTCGCTATTTACATGCAAGCAGAAAGATTGAACGCTTCTCCAAAGAGGAATCCTTTTATTTTTAACATTTAAAAATGTCTGTGTGCTGCTGTGCGTCCCTGTGTGTGTAATAAGCAGAGTGTATGCATGTTGTGCACCTGCCTATAGGTACATATTATTAACGCGCCCTTTAAATAACAGCACTGTTGACTTTAGATCAGGATTTTGTTGGTCAATGGTGCAGTCGTTTTCAGTTGCCTCAAATAGCAACGCACCAACAATGCGCCTGAGCACACCTCATTTTCAGACGAGCATGTCCATGGGCGCGAGTGCATTTGCTATTTAAACAATGTGCCGCTGGACATGAAAATGATAACTGCGTCGGGCTGAAACTAGCAAAAAACACTTGCATTGCGCTTGGTGTATGATAGCCCTCAGATTTGTTTAGACCAGACATCAGCCATACAAGGTAAGCTATGGGTAGGTTTTTAGTCTGCAAAGGGGGTTTCTGAAATGTACATAAGCCACATGTACTGTATTAGCACTGGTAGGTTGTCGATACAACACACAGACATTGTGATTTCTCTTTGTGATATATTTGTTATAAGCACTCAGGTTCGATCTCTCTCTCCTGCTTTGTTTTTATAAAAACAAATGTATAAAAACTTTAATGTTTTTAATTTGTTTTTATATACGTGGCAGCAGCTCACACTTGATCGCATTTTGCAATTAGAGAGCTTTAGTGCTTAAAGGTGAAGTATGCAGTTTCTGTGACACTAGTGGCATCTAGCGGAATTTAAAAAATAAAGCAACCTTGCATACGGTTTCCGAGTGTTACACTCCCAACTCAAACATCACAAACACAGCTCATACGGGGGCTTGAGAAGGCATGCCTCAACAGGTAGAAGTAGACTATATTAAAAGACCACAGGCAATAAAAGGTCCAACATATATAAATACTTTTATCTGTGTTGCTATGTGTCATGAGTAAGCAATTAAGTAGGCAACACTCTGTCTAGATTATAAAAATAAAAAAAATCCATTCAACATATCTGCACTGCAGTGGCGGTTCTACATTGAATTACACCCTGGGCGAGACCCCCTTCGAGCAACCTCCCCACACCCACACCCCCCAAATAAAGATAAAAATTCTGCACAAACAGAATTATATTTTATTATAACAACATAAGTGGAAGAGAAAATTATATTTCTCAATTGCACAAATCCTTCATTAGAAGATTTGAAGAAAAAAAAAACACTTAAGAAAATCCAGTTATTTAACTATTGTAATTACAACAGGAAACACTTTTTAAGGTGCACAATCTCCACCCCCAACATTGCCAAAAGACAATGAACACAATTCTGCACATATATGACAGTATAAGTTATCAGACCTAACGAGCAGAGAGCAACAATATCAACTATTAAGAATAATATACAAATAAAATATAGAATAAATATTCTAAATAGCACAAATCCTTCATCACACATTACACATCTGTCATTACACGCTATATTAATCTAGTGCACCGGGAGCATTTTTTGACGAGACGCGCCACAACTATTTGAGGCTGTTCATGCTGGACACATCAAATGAAACTGTATAAAGTGGAACATTTGTCTTTCTGAATGAGTGCATGATGGTGCTGTATTGAAGGGTTCATTGTAGCACATTGCAATGCAATGCCCTGTTCGCTTAGACGTGTTCATGACCTGTTCAATCTTACATACATCACCTTTAATTCATGGGTGTGCCGTGCAGGGACCAGTCTGTTAACTTTTTTTTTTAAATTAAGCTGGTTGAAAAACATGGAGTGATGTGAAATCCGGCTCGCCCATCATTCACATCCGCCATTGGTGCACAGTGGAGTACGTGAGCCTTTCCAAATATACTCCGTGAGCATAGAAAGATTTGTGTGCATCTAGTGGACTTTGTTTTCAAGGTCTCAATTCACTCGCACAAGCGCTGTTGAACTCGCACTGTCTGCACGAACACAAAAATTGACCCTCCTGATGATGAAAACTATGCCATGTGGACAGTGCCCAATATAGACTTTAGGCTTAAACAGTGCATGCTCAAAGTGAGACAAAAGAGTCCACTAAGTGGCAATACACAGTTGTGATGTATTGTGCAGTAGTCAAAGAAGAGTGCGGACAGAGCGATACAAAACAACACGCATATCATATCATAAACAAAGCAGCATATCATTCTCCATCATTTTTGTTTTTGTTCTTGTTCTCAACTTTGCATGCAATGGCAGATCCGCTACTTTTCTTCTTCTATCTTTCTGAGTGAATGCCCTGCAAATGACACGACTCATTGCTGCCCTCTGACATCTTGTAAAGTATTGAAAATAAATTGTACTGTGCAAGTGTCGAAGTCAAACTCGACCATCCACACTCATTCGTGGTTGTGTACTTTCCTAGTATACCCAGGCCTTGAACAGCTTGACAAAGTACAGTAACACAGAGAAACGCGTGTTGACTGTGTGTGCTTGTTAAAAACTCACTGCTACATGTGTGTGCACTTGAATGGGTGAAATGCAGAACATAAATTCTGAGTATGGGACACAATACTTGGCTAAACGTCACGTCACTTTCACTTTTTCACTTTCAGAATGGATGGTAAATGCTGCTTTGGTGTCTGTGTTGAAGTGTCAATCACTGAGCAGTCTGCTCTCTTTGTTCTACAAAACCGACACAGAGCCAAACTCTCGACTGCACCTGTCTCTCAATCCCCTCGATATGTCAAGTCAAAGAATTTCTTTTGTCTTAAAAAGAGTACTGCAGCTAAAGGCCTGACAGACTGCAGATCATTCACGCCAGCCTTTTAGCGCATATTCGCCAACTCCACAAAACCTTTCATCTCAGCAGGCCTTTCTCAATCTCATCAACTGTCCGAACTTACACCACCACCTCAAGAGTTTGAGCAAAGTTTGAACAGTGCAATATTTCTAAGTAAAATATCTGCCATCCCTTTGTGAAACAAGAATACACAAGATATTGAAGGTTTTTTTTTTGTTGCAAGTGTATGTTGTGGGTGGTTGCCAGGGTTGTGAAAAATTCTGAAAGAAGAATTGGTTCCCATTTCATTCAAGATTATGCATTTAAATTGAGTTGGCCACACCTACAGGAAGCTGAATTAGATATAAAAAAAGAAAAAGAAATTATATATATATATATATATATATATATATATATATATATATATATATATATATATTTTTTTTTTTTTACATTTACATTTACATAAAAACTGATTAAAATATATTTAAACCCTAGTGGTCAGGCCAGGGCACTGCTATATGGTTGCTAAGGATCTATGGTGTGATTGCTAGGTGGTGGTCCAAGTCTTCAAGTCTCTATGACATCTTGATTCGGGTTACATCTTTAGCACGAGTCAATGTGAATAGTGAATAGATATTACAGTGATTAGAAATATCACACTTCTCCTCAACCATGTGGAACAAGTTAAGCACCAAAGTTTAATACTTAGCAAACACTAAGGAATGTATTGTTTTGGAAAGAGGAGAAACTGGGAATAAAAATATTTTATGGAAATAAAAGCCTGGAGGTGGAAGTTTCCTCAGTATTGTGTGAACTCTGTGAACCTCTTGCTGTATTCTTAAACACACACACACACACACACGCGCGCACACACACACACACACACACACACACACACACACACACACACACACACACACACACACACACACACACACACACACACACACACACACACACACACACACACACACACACACTTTCTCTGTGCTCTAATCAGTGCAGGAAGAAGAAAAGGCTCCTGGCCTAGGCTGTATATTTGGGAAGTTTCAATTCACCATTAGAAAAAAAGGAAAAACACTTTTTTATAAACTCAGTGAATAGTTGAATAAACATAAGGATGTTGCAGTGTGGAAAATACAACTAGCAAACATAAAGAAATTAATTTTCTTCCTTCCTTGTTAGTCAAAGAAAAGCTTTTATTAACAGCTGGCTCAGCAAACGATTGATCTGCGAATCTGCGTCCCATGACGTCAGAGTGCAGTGAAACACCTGGAACATGTATGGGCCAGGGCTCGCATTCGCACATCTTAAATAGTGAAATACACGGGTGCGTGGTATGCATGGTTCGCGGTTATATCCACCGATCGGGCTGGCCAATAAAAAATAACATTCCAATTAATTGCGGGTGGATGAGAGATAAATCATTGTGTTTGTTTAATAAAGATATTTTGCGAATCATTCCGGTTGCTGTTTCTCCACATTGGAAGTTTTCAAAACAATTCCTCACGTGTAATCACGTGTGTGTTTGTGAGACTCTATTAGTGCTACAGTTCATTCTGACACGGCCAAGTTGTGAAACATCAAGATAAATAAAAACGCAACATAGAATACAATGCCTAGAAATACCAAAAAAGAATTAGGCCTATCTGTGTACTTACTGTGTAAGTTCAATATCTCTGGACCCGAACTCTGTTTGTCAGATGACAAGTGACAGATGTGAATGAGATAACTTCTTGTTATGACGAACACAACAGATATATTCACCTCAGAGAAGAAAGTACATGGACTGTATTTCATATCAAGTTTTTTCTTAGTATTGATTTGTAAAGTGTGGCGCTAACAGAGTCTCATGAACGCGCATGTCACGCAGCTGTGCACAGAAGACCAATGGCCAAGGTCAGGATTTTCATTAAATAATACATAACATTTCAGTTTGTTTTTCATCAAACCCCAGAACACTTGGAATATACGACACGTGTAGCATCGAACCATTCTGTGATACTTTTTGTTTCTTTGTTTTAAAAGCTTGATGCTGGTTGCTATTCACTGCCATTACGAATGAGCACAAGCAGGACATTTTTTTTATTTATGTTTTATTCTCCTTTTGGGGTCCAAAAAAGAATGAGGGGGATACGGCATTAGAACAACAGCAGGGTGAGTAGATTATTACTTAATTTTCAATTTAGGGTGAAATAACCCTTTAAGTATGCCCGTTAAACGCAAGAGGCTCTCCAAATAAAGAGCTGTATGGGGAAAAATTATCTGTGGGTCTGTCCAAATACTAATTATGAATATATAGCGAATTGCAGTTTGCTGAAAAGCATTTTCAGTTGCTCACGGTGGACTGTCTGACTAGTATGCGGCCGGTGATAGCCAAGTCTGTGTAGGGAAAAGGACACAGAGTAACAGAGATGGGTTGGGGCACAAAAATGGGTGTCCCTTATTTTGCCACACTGAAGGTGACAACCCTAATGTCATATGTGTGGGTAATATATATTTTTTTTTTAAATATGCACATGTATGCACGTGCAGACCATATGCGACATTTTGTGAAAAATTTTGATTTTGAGGGTGGAGTCTGGAAACACTGACACTGACTGTTACAAATCTTTAACGGTTAATAAGCTAAAATATATATACACTCACCTAAAGGATTATTAGGAACACTATACTAATACTGTGTTTGACCCCCTTTCGCCTTCAGAACTGCCTTATTTCTATATGGCATTGATTCAACAAGGTGCTGAAAGCATTCTTTAGAAATGTTGGCCCATATTTATAGGATAGCATCTTGCAGTTGATGGAGATTTGTGGGATGCACATCCAGGGCACGAAGCTCCCGTTCCACCACATCCCAAAGATGCTCTATTGGGTCGAGATCTGGTGACTGTGGGGGCCATTTTAGTACAGTGAACTCATTGTCATGTTCAAGAAACCAATTTGAAATTATTCGAGCTTTGTGACATGGTGCATTATCCTGCTGGAAGAAGCAATCAAAGAATGGGTACATGGTGGTCATAAAGGGATGGACATGGTCAGAAACAATGCTCAGGTAGGCCGTGGCATTTAAACGATGCCCAATTGGCACTAAGGGGCCTAAAGTGTGCCAAGAAAACATCCCCCACACCATTACACCACCACCAGCCTGCACAGTGGTAACAAGGCATGATGGATCCATGTTCTCATTCTGTTTACGCCAAATTCTGATTCTACCATCTGAATGTCTCAACAGAAATCGAGACTCATCAGACCAGGCAACATTTTTCCAGTCTTCAACTGTTCAATTTTGGTGAGCTTGTGCAAATTGTAGCCTCTTTTTCCTATTTGTAGTGGAGATGAGTGGTACCCGGTGGGGTCTTCTGCTGTTGTAGCCCATCCGCCTCAAGGATGTGTGTGTTGTGGCTTCACAAATGCTTTGCTGCATACCTCGGTTGTAACGAGTGGTTATTTCAGTCAAAGTTGTTCTTCTATCAGGTTGAATCAGTCAGCCCATTCTCCTCTGACCTCTAGCATCAACAAGGCATTTTCGCCCACCTTTTCACACCATTCTTTGTAAACCCTAGAAATGGTTATGCGTGAAAATCCCAGTAACTGAGCAGATTGTGAAATACTCAGACCGGCCCGTCTGGCACCAACAACCATGCCACGCTCAAAATTGCTTCAATCACCTTTCTTTCCCATTCTGACATTCAGTTTGGAGTTCAGGAGATTGTCTTGACCAGGACCACACCCCTAAATGCATTGAAGCAACTGCCATGTGATTGGTTGATTAGATAATTGCATTAATGAGAAATTGAACAGGTGTTCCTAATAATCCTTTAGGTGAGTGTGTGTGTATATATATATATATAAATCCAACAAATCACACAATGTCGCATCAAGGTACACCAGATGACATAAAACAGAAATGTCTAACCCCTTCTGTTCTTTCTGGAGATCAATTCTTGTAGTCTTATCTACAATATCTTTAATATATGATTACTTTCAATAAAACAATAATCCCACTAAGGCCAGGACAGGTTTGTAATAGTGAAACTAATACATCAACTGATTAATCAGCCATTATTTGGCAGTTAAACTACAATATAATTCTCAGCATTATCAGTATTTTGTATTGTTTTCCAGAAGAAATACACTATTTCAGAAGAAATATTTTTGCCGTTCAGTTGTATCAATTGCATAACTTCCTGTTTAATAAAATATTTAAGCAACATTTGATTAGTGTATGCCTCATTATCTATCATTAAAGTGTATTAATGGTATTATCAAACACAGTTTGTATGCCAATTTGAGGACCCAGTGAAGAGAACATTTTTATAGAACATCAAAAAAGTCCTGTCTCCTCAAAAGTCATCTGCACATTCACTTGATTTAAAAACAAAGAGTATCAAGACATGATCCAATACTTTAAGCACAGAGCAAAGAGAAGAGGAATATCTGAAACCTGGGCACCATTGTACTCAGACACCAAATGCACACTCCATTCTGATTGAAAACTATAATCAGTCAAACATTTCTGTCAGTTCCTCAGTGCACTTTTGATTTTCATCGCTCTTGAGGGCAAATTCTATTATGCGATGGATATTAAGTCAATATGATCAGACAATGAAAAATGTCAAAAATGCATAAGAGTACTATGGCACCCTCTGTAACCCCAGCAAAGAACTGTATCCAAGATAGACAGAGAAAGATAAAATCACCCTTGATAGCGTTGCGCCAGCGGCTCCGTGACAGAACATGCTGTCTGTGCCTGGACCGGCCCAGAAGTCTGTAGTGGTACCACTTCCTCCCCAGAACTCGCCTCACTGCCCCTGACATGCTCTCTGTGTCTCACAGCCTTTAGAATGATTGACTTCAGGAACTGCTGGAAGTCTTCACTTCAAATGAAATTGAACTGAATCACTGCCAGTAGAGATTGCATGTTCTACAGATTGCTGCATCTGATTCTGCAAGTCAGGACTGCTCTTGAAATGACATGGTGGAGAGTTCCGAGAGAAAGGGGGGAAAAGAAGGGGGTAGGTAGAGAGCCAACTCCTCCCCACAGATAACCTACACATTACAGTGTAAACATGTCTTGAGCTGCTCAAAAAAACTATATCAAATACATATATTACATTACAAAGATAGTTCACCCAAAAGTGAACATTCTGTCTACTCACCCTCACATTCTTCCACAATCTTCTGTGAAACTCCAATAGAGAAGTTTTAGATTTTAATCTTGGAGCTCTTTCCAACAAAATATTGACACATCTGTCAAACTCCAAAAGATGACATAAAACACCATTTAAAAACAAGATAACAGTTTAACTACGTTAGTATAAACTAACAATGAAAAATAATTCTAAATTTACTAATACATTATTAAAATAAAAAGTTGTATCTGTTAATATTACTTAATGGACCAGAGCTAATATAAACTAGTTTTTATTAATTAACTTTAATAAAGATTAATACATACGGATAGTTAATGTTAGTTAATGCATTACCAAAGACACTTTAAAATGTGTAATAATAATTATAATAATCAGTCCTCAAAAGCCTTTTTTTCCTTGTTGGAGCTTAAAAGTGTGTCAAAATTTGTGCATGCTTTAAAACTATGCATTCATTTGTTATCTGTGCATTAATGAAACAAATAACTTACATTTTGGTCTTTCTCACACAACATTTTTATATGGCATGTTCATGGTAAATATTTCATGGCCTATTGTAAATCAATTCAAAAGAAACTGGTATTTATTAGCTATAAGGAATTCTGCATATACAGGCTGACAACACTGAAGACCGAACAGGAGGTTTGTCCCTTCACACACCCTCAGTTAAAAATCCAATCCGTTAATATGTTTGCAGTGCTCTGACAAGACATTTGACCCCTATGACCTCTACTACAACACTAGCCGGTGATATAATGAGATTTACTGAGTCTCACAAGAACATCTCACCTTCCTGATGAAATCCTTGTTTCTGAGAACCAAATGTCAAAAATCGCTTAGACCCAGATGGAAACTATTTGTAAACTATTTTAAAATTATTTATATGATCACAATAAAGGTAACTGATTAAACAATATGGCTGTCAAATGATTAATCGCGATTAATCGTATATAAAAAGTTTGTGTTTGGGTATAATTATTATGTATATATAAACAAACACACATGCATGTGTGTGTATATATATATATATATAAATAAAATGACCCATTCCCTATTTTAAGTTTATTTTCACTACTGTAAACGCTTATCTGAACATGCCATCTACACTAGCATTCAAAAGTTTGGAGTCAGCAAGATTTCTTTTTAAGTTTTTGAAAAAAAACTAATTAAAAACATTAAAAACAGTAATATTGTTACAATTTCAGATAACTGATTTCTATTTGAATACATTCTAAAATGTAAATTATTCCTATGATGGCAAAACTGAATTACTAGTCTTCAGTGTCACATGATCCTTCAGAAATATATTTGTGGAAACAGCAAACAGTTTTTTTTGTTTAGGATTCTTTGATGAATAGAAAGTTATGTTATTATTTACTCACCCTTACAGTATGTTGTTCCAAACCTGTATGACTTTATTGCTTGAATACAAAAAAATGCCACACTGCTTTCTTCTATACAACAAAAGCATATACAATAGTAATCATGAGCTGTCAAGCTTTACAAAAGAAACTATAAACAACTAGCTCACTATGTCTTTTGATAGCTTTGTGTAAAGAAAGGACAGAAATTTAAGTCCTTATGCAATAACAATTGCATAATGTACCTCTCAAATATCACAGATGCAGAGAGATTGATATCAATGGCATCAACCAGCATTGGTTTATATGGCCAATGGTCATACAATGGACCACTTTTATTATAGTTTTTTTTACAAGCCAAAAAGTTCAGCATTACCTGCCGTTGTCAGAGCTTCTCCGAACTTTAAACATTGAGAGCAGACATGCTTAGAACTACAAAGTTAAAAGATTAGAGGGAATAATTGAATAGCAGAAGTGCTAAAGACAGTAAGAGTCTTGATACGAAGCGTCTCTTTGTAAGTGGGAGCTAATGGATGGGGGGGTTGACGTGCTGGCAGCTCGGTGACAGAATATTTCTCCAGTTAGGGGGAAGAGAGCAGGTCTGTTGCATGCTGGGTCTTTGTAGGAGGGTGAGTGAGTAATGGAAGGAGCCGGGGGAGGCGGCAGGAGCCACTTTCATTCTCTCCTGACGCTCAGACACTTGACCCTGGTGTGAACTTTCTCATCGAGGAAGGACGAGAGGAAATCTGTCTGCTCGGCGTCTCAGAAGAGCTCTGCGCTGCAATAAATGTGGGTAATAAGAGGTCTGATATTATTACCCATAGTGCAGTTGCTACATGCCACCTGAGCCTCGGAGTCAAGCTAAAGGAGAGTATAGAGAAGGGCCATTAAGTTGAGCTGTCTCTGAGTGATGGACGCCTCTGTGTACTGATGCTGCCTGCTTTGCATGAAGACATCAAATGAAACGTTTATCTCTCCAGAGATATAAAAGGAAACAGAACGTCACAAAAAACATAATGTCACAAAGTCTTGAACTACTTATGACATTCATTAGCCAAGTCACTGTCAATATAAAGTCTGTATGAAATTTTAATTTGTCACTTAAGACAAAAATGATTGAAAGCGGAATGAGTTTCTGAGGAGAATCTAATACAGGACTCAATGTTCTCCCATAATAATCAGTCCTCTTACAGCATGAGACGATTAAGAGACCTCACACATAATGACGTAATCCAGCCAAGATTCACCAGGAGGAATTAATGTAGGACAGGATTGGATTGGATCGTGAATGTTAGCTATTATATTTTTATTCATATTTTGCCCTGCTCACACACCCTTGTACTGGAAATAAATTACTTCTTGATGAGCTTTTAATTAGCCTTTTTTAACCTGGAATATACGACATGTAGTATCGGACCATTCTGTGATACTTTTGTACTTTTTTTAAAAACTTGATGCGGGTCATTATTCACTGCCATTATATGCACGAGCCCGAGTGGGGTTTGTCACTTTTTTTTTTTTTTTTTAAATTCTCCTTTTGTGGTCCGAAAAAGAAACAAGGGCAACATTAGAACAACAAAAGGGTGAGTAACCGATTATTTAAAGTATATATCCATTAAAGATGGGACAGTACCCAGTTTACTTGGACCAACTTGCTCCTCAGAAACACAACCTGTAAGTATGATAAATTATTGATGTATATACACTATACTGCCAAAAGTATTGGGACACTCCTCCAAATCCTTGAAATCAGGTGTTCCAATCACTCCCATGGCCACAGATGTATAAAATCAAGCACCTAGGCATGCAGACGCTTGTACAAATTTGTGAAAGAATGGGTCGCTCTCAGGAGCTCAGTGAATTCAAGCATGGTACCGTGATAGGTTGCTACCTGTGCAATAAATCCATTCGTGAAATTTCCTCACTACTTGACTTAATATTTCACAGTAAACTGTTAGTGGTATTATAACAAAATGGAAGCAATTGGGAACGACAGCAACTCAGCCATGAAGTGGTAGGCCACGTAAAATCACAGAGCGGGGTCAGCGCATGCTGAGGCGCACAGTGTGCAGAATTTGCCAACTGTCTGCAGAGTCAATAGCTACAGACCTCCAAACTTTGTGTGGCTTTCAGATTAGTTAGCTCAAGTTTCCATGGCCGAGCAGCTGCATTCAAACCTTACATCACAAAGTGCAATGCAAAGCGTCGGATGCAGTGGTGTAAAGCACGCCGCCACTGGACTCTAGAGCAGTGAAGACATGTTCTCTAAAGTGACGAATCATGCTTCTCTGTCTGGCAATCAGAAGGACGAGTCTGGGTTTGGCAGTTGCCAGGAGAACGGTACTTGCCTAACTGCATTGTGCCAAGTGTTGTAACCACTAATGACTGTGTTGTCAATTTCTTGTTTTTACATACTGATTCTATTAATCTTACATTGTTTGCCCTTAGTATGTGGTGTATATGTAATATTGTATGTTATTTTATTTGTTTACCTGCCCAGGGACAGCAGATGTAAATTAGCTCTTAGCTAACTCTGGTGCAATTACTCTTAGTTGTGCAGTGTCCCTGTAAAAATAAACAATGAAGTAAAGTATAAAGTTTGGTGGAGAAGGGATTATGGCGTGGGGTTGTTTTTCAGGGGTTGGGCTTAGCCCTTGAATTCCAGTGAAAGGAACTTGTAATGCTTCAGCATACCAAGACATTTTGGACAATTTCATGCTCCCAACTTTGTGGGATGAGTCTGGGGAAATCCCCCATTCCTATTCCAACATGACTGCGCACCAGTGTACAAAGCAAGGTCCATGAAGACATGGATGAGCAAGTTTGATGTGGAGGAACTTGACTGCCATGCACAGAGTCCTGACCTCAACCCGATAGAACATGATAGGATGAATTAGAGCGGAGGCTGTGAGCCAGGCCTTCTTGTCCAACATCAGTGCCTGACCTCACAAATGCGCTTCTAGAAGAATTCCCATAAACACAACTCCAACTCCATGACCAACTCCATATTAAACCCTACGGATTAAGAATGGGATGTCATTAAAGTTCATGTACATGTAAAGGCAGGGGTCCCAAAAATGTTCTACCACATTTTCAAAATACATAGTTTTGTGTTTTATATTGTGTATGTCTCTGGCTAACTGACGTTATTACTGTCTTACTGAAATACTTTTGCTAATTAGCTGTGGGCCACTATTACCTAAAACTGTGTACATCAATGCAGACTGTATTTTAACTGGGAAACTGGACAAAATACATGCTAAAAATTGGATTTTTGGCATTGTGGTTATGTCAAAATGAAGAAGTCAAGGAAGCCCTACAGTCTGGGTTCCCACACAATTTCACCTATGAATTTCCATGTCTTTTTCAGTTATTTGTGATTACTTGATACAAATGATTAAAAACAAAAATAAATAGAAATCATTGTTTTGAGCTGAGCATAACTAGAAAACATCAGGAAGATTCCTCTAGACCTAGAGGAAATCACAATTCTAAAATTTTCTTCTCTTTCCAGGTGGGAACCCATTACATTTTATATATTGATTATGAAAACAAACACAATTCTTTCTTTAGAATAGCATGTTCTGATGAATTATGCACAATAAGACATGACATTGTTTAAGAAAGCAAACATAGTACATTTTGATTTCAAAAGGAGGCCATAAAGCAGTTTGAGTAAAGTGTCCAGTTTTATGTAAATGACCTTGACCAAATTAATCATACAATTACTCAGTTACGTCTTTCCATGATTGCTGCTTTCCCCACACTCTGAAATCTTTACCTCTACTCTGCTAGCCGTTTAATAGCACTAACCTCACATATACACATCAGCTCTGCACACCAAACAGCCATTTAGCCTCAGAGCACAGGAAATGCACTGCTGTAAATATCAGACTGACTTCAGGGAGCCGACTGACCAGTGTGCAGCAGGTAAATGCAATCAAGACATGACTTCAGATCTCTGTCCTCGGGCCTTCTTCATACATTTGAAGGGAAAAATGTTTACATGCAGTGCCCCCCTCTGGACCAAAGTGGTACTAAAAAGAGAGCTGGGTGCAGTACCATTAGAGCATTCCCTCAATCATCAGTGACAGACAGAAATAATATAGATAGATAGATATTAAACTAAGATTGAATAGACAGATATAACAATAAACAGAAAGACAGATAGACAGTAAAAACAATAAACAGAAAGACAGATAGACAGTAAAAAATAATACAGATAGACGCATATTAAACTTTAAGACAGACAGACAGACATAACGACACATACAGACAGACATAATGACAGACATAATGACAGACAGACAGCCATAAAGATACAGACAGACATCCATAACTACAGATAGACCGACAAAACGATAGACAGACAGACATAACGGCCGACCGACAAACAGACAGATGGAATTGTCTTGCAATTCAACCCAGTAATAACATAACAAAGGAACCGACAGCAGAAAGTAATAGTATGAATCAATATGTTTGTAATCCAAAAGTGCAAACAGAAAAGAACAAGTGGAAAAATAAATGTCCAAACAAACAATGTCTGAGGAATTGATGGAACAAACCGAGACAAACCACAGCTCCCACACTACGAGCACAGAATGAGGACAATCGGAAGGACCTCAAGCTGTGGACAGGAACTCATGACGGCCACAGCTCAACACCACAAAATGCTTACATCTGAGACTAAACGTAATAACTTGCTCTTCCTCTGAAACCACTTTTCTCTTCTGTTAGTGTGCAATAGACAAACAGCTCTTTGGGCATTGTTTTATGAAATACACAATGCTCTTGGCCACTTTAGATATAATATCAGAGTTAGAGTTAAGCCTTCGTGAGTGAGTTCACTGAAGGTCACATTAGGTACTTGGGTAGTAGTGCAGAAAGATCCTTGATTTTTTGCTGCTGTTTGGAGTTTTGTATTCCAAGCTTTTGCTAGAATGAACTCCAAGAGACAACTGCCAAAATCATCAACCAATGAACACCTATAATGACATTCTTTCTGTGATGATGTGACAATGTGAATTAATGAAGCAATGAAAACAAGGAGAACAAACACATTAAGCGAGATGAAGTCTGCCAAAGAAGACAGTTTATTCCCTTGAATGAGACTTAGAATGAGTCTAAATTATTGTGCAATTATTGCAACAATGCCAAGTTTGGTAAGAAACATTTTCAGTTACATCTAGTCCTTTCCACTTGAGAGTCTGAAAATACTCCATTAGTATTGTTGTTTGTCTATGTTATTTTTGCAGTCATTAAAAAACTCACATGAGCTATTATGAAGCTCTGGAGAAAAGCTAAACTACACCACAGCCTGACAAACATGGGAAAAATAGAAAAGCAAGAGGCCAATGGAAAACCAAGCAACATACAAACATATTTTGGAACACCACATGAACTCTGTTTTCTTTGTTTCAACTACAGTGCAGTAAAATGAATATTTATACAAACATTTAATACAGGGGATTTTTCTCAATGGATGGATGGATGGATGGATGGATGGATGGATTGATGGATGGATGGATGGATGGATGGCACTTCATGAAGTTAGTAAAGTGAGTGAGCAGAGCTCAAATATAAGATAAGATTCGATTTGTTTAACATTTTTGGTCACAACATAATTCACATTTCTAAAATGGTAATAATAATAATAATAGAGAATGGTAGCTGTGCCCAAACTTTTGAATGCAGATGCATGAACTCTATGGTGTATAAAATAAACACTGCACAACAGCAGATACATTTTCAGAAGGAGGCAATGGCTATTTTAACCCTTTCTTTGAGCTCACTGTGTTATAATAGAACTTCTCCGGTATGAATATGAGGGGAGAAATTGCAAAATACAGATGAAAAGTCAGAGGCAATGCTTCCAGTCGTGCTGTGATTGGTTCATTGGCCTGTCAATGCACTACTGCCTGCCTATCATGTTCAGTCTGCACACTGGCCTAAATGGCTGAAATTTGTCGAAACAGACCGACTAATTACAGAGTAAACAAATCCCCCACTCAAATGGGTGTTCATATGGAACTGGAACGCAAATTTACATTGGAGGAAAAAACAGCAGAGAGGAAACATCGCCTCCTTATTTTAGAAGTCTGTTACACACCACTAATTTTATACTTTACAACAAAAATTGCTGGACAAAACCAAACACAGAAGTACATTACCAGCAAATGGCAGCTTATTAATATAACACTCCAACTTACAAGAAAGTGTTGACAGAGCACCAGATACTGTGCATCCTTGCATCATAATCCCTGAGACAGGACTTCAATCACTGAGTTACATGGGACCTAGTAGTTTACTGATGCTCTTGGGTATTTGCCACTTGTTAGCTCTCCACCGCTCTTACAACATCTGGCCGTCCCCTTGAAAGAAAGAGGCCCTCGGCCACCAGACACCATTAACATCAAGCTCCCTGAATCCCAGGCAGTCATGCCGCATTTCCTGCATCAACAATCAACAAGCTCATGAATCTCTTTCCAGACAAAAAAAAACAGCACCAGCACCAGCAGAAACAGCCTCAGGGATTTCACACATTCTATCTCTGTTTATATGGACCAGAGTCACATATCTGATGTTCATTTATCTCTAGAAATTACACAATCCCAGGGAAGACAATGCAGTTTTAGTAGAAGCCCTTGTGTGAGATTTAAAAATTGATAAATATCCTCAGTTGTATAAAGCACATATTTCTGCATGACCATATTCTACATCCCTCAATCTGACCCAATACCTTATCTTAACAACTATCTTGCTGACTATTAATAAGCAGTAATTATGAGAAGGCACAAATCGTAGTTAAAAGTTAGTTAATAGTGAGAATTGGACCCTAATCTAAAGTGTTACCAATATTTTTTTGTGTGTGTTCCACTGAGGAAAGAACATCACATGGTTTGAGTAAATTCACACTGCACATGCAAACTCCAAAAAACACGTTTGTTGGGTTTTGACAGATCAGCATCTTACCCCTGTCAGTGTCTGTTGCTGTTGGTCAGGGTTTGTTTTCACCCGACTTAACATGTTTAATCAGCGTTTGTCTATGTCTGTTGGGACAGTGTGAACATGAGTCATTATCTTTTATAAAATTATAAATCTAGCAGCCAACTTGTTGACTTGGCCTTTATGGGTGAAGTAACTCTTTAAGAAACAGGCAAACAGCTAGTTAATTTCCACCCTTTCAAGTACATAAAGCAGATAAAATGAACTTTGCCACTGGATTCAAAAATGCATTAAGACCCGAACTAATCTCATGTTCAATACAATCACGGCCACAATTGTTTTACACAAGCTGGAGGAATTGTTTCCTCCATTTTTTGCAATTATCTCAATTACAGAGAAGAACAACAGAGCTAAACTAATGGCTGCTGAAGAAAAGACCAGCAACATGTTGTTCTGATTTCTTTGCACTTGAAGTAATTTACTTTCGGGTTCAGTTCCAGCAACGATCTCTTGAACTTGTGGGATCTCACATGTAGCACATTTCTGGTTTGACCCAATTTCAATCTAGTTTATTCTACATGTTCAGAAAACCTTAATCATACGCAAGACAGATGTTCTCAAAGGGTTTTATCCCCTGTGATAATCAAGATTTCTGTGTTGCAACAACATTTTGTATTGATGGTCTAAAACACTTTTTGCTTCAAATATAAAAAGCCGTAAGAACGTCAACAGACCACCCACTTGTTTCTGGCATATTACTTCTGACCTGTAGAAAGCCTTAAAGGCATCATTCACCAAAAAATCTGTCATCATTTACTCACCTCGTATGCCATTCCAAACCTGTATGACTTGAAATGTTGGGGAACAAATATTAGACCTCACTAAGAAAAAAAAAGAAAAAGAAAATTATTGAATGTCAGCATTCCAGTGAACTAGAGTTTATTGCAATGCAATCAAAATTGCCATTATAATGTAATATTGTAGACTCAAGATTAAATTATGTTATATTGTAGACTCAAGAATCAATTATGTTATATTGTACACTCAAAATCTTCCAAAATCATTACATCATTACATTTGGAGCGTCTCCAAATGAAGGTGAACCCAAAAACTCCCTGAATGCGGCTGAGCAGCAGGAATATACAAAGGCAGTATAAAAAATTGTTTGACTGAGGACTCGTTTCTGCTTACCAAAGTGTAGACATAACTGTTAGTGCCACACATGGACTCTCATATAACCCTGAGAACTAAATTTAATACTGTCTAGACCAGAGCAGAATAGACTCAAGAATCTCAGCACTTTCTGGCATGCTGTCTACTGTCCTTCAGTCTAATCTAAAACCGGAGGGCCTATCATCATCATGCTAGCAGGCACACACACAATCTCAAATAGAAGCAGTGTTATTACATTAAGATCAGGTGTGATGTTACTTCAAACAGGAAATACATCAAAGAGGTGCATAAGTGGTCCACTTCTGTCTACAGGGGTCTTTTCCCTGGGGCAACCAGGGCAGGTTATGCTGAGCATGAGCACTCTAAATTATGATCTATAAAATGGGCCATGTGAGGTATTTATAACCTCTGGATAGTGGATGAAGCTGCATTTCCAGATGAGTAAAAGCAATTCCACTGCAGCAGTCAAAATATTGTCAAATATCTGTGCTCAGCTGCCGATAAGCATCCTGCAGAACATCTCGGCTGCATTGTTCAGTTAATTAATTGGACTTTGGCATTTCTCTTTTGCTTTGGTATGTTAATGAACGTCTAGCACAATGGACTCCATGCCATCAAAGAGCCATGGATAAAATATGCCAAACACCTGCTTGTTCCAACAACTCAACAGTCTCTGCCAGGGTCTGCATTAAACCCCCACAGTACAGAGCCAGTGCTTCTCTGCCATTGGCAGTAAGTCACGATTTAAGAACTGAGATACAAATTGTTGAATACAAATTGCATTCAGATTAATCACAGTAAATCTGCAAACCTTGTAATTAAAATGAGAACTGACAAACATGAGTTTTTACATAAAAGGTATAGTAATAAAATGTATATATATTATAAATGTATATAAAAATCATTATAGATTTTATATAAATAAATTACATATAAATACATTAGGGCTGTCAAACAATTAATCGCGATTTATATATAGAAACTGGACTAGCTCTTACTTGACTGGGGAAAGATAAAATTTTGTCAACGTTACATTTAAATAACATATTTCAAATAAGGAATACAATCTGACCTCAATCGTATTCTAAATTGTGCCGCTTTAGTTCAAATTAGACAGAAAACCGCATTTTGTTCCTGCTAATGCAAATTCAAGAATAAATGTTGGTCATATTGGTAATAAGGTGTCTTGACTAGGCCAGATTAAGCCACAATAATGGACCAAGTTTAATGTGACAGCCAAGGCGTTGGCTTGCGTGACTAACAGCCTTTGTCTAGTAAGAGTGTCGTATAAAGCAGTGATGGAAGAGATTACAATAGATGCTGATATGCAAAAAAAAAAAGAAATCCTGGTACTGATAGCGTATAATAGATGGTGCTCTGTACCAATGAGTGCCAGCAAACTATGAAAACTAATCTCAAACAAAATAACTATGACTATGACTGCAATTATTTAAAATTACACAAAAACAAGTCATCTTATACCAGCACTTACGTTATAATACCGGTTTCCCGGTACCAAGTTCTGCAAGATACACAGAGCAAATCTCCCAGAATGCTCAAGGCCAGGGCAAGCCTATATTTAACTTTGCACAAGAAAAGTCTTGTTTGTGATTTCGGAGCGCTGTCCTTTGCTCAGCTGTTGTCAGAGGTTGCCAGGAGACGGGATCAATAGAGGCACTATATCAGCCATCTCTGAAGCACCACAGCTTTTATAGTTCAAAGCCAGGCTTGGAATACCCTTACTTTAGAGTAAAACAACATCCGGACAAAAAATGGGAGGGTAACATGGGAGAGTATGGAGAGAGAGAAAGAGACAGGCAAAGCGAATAACATCGGAAAAATGGAAAATAGAATGGGAACAAGATCCATTTGTTCATCAGCCGATCCTAAAACAGCAAGGCCTGCATCATAAAAAGTTAATTGCTGACAGAGCTAATATACACCCTCGGATTCAGAGTTCTGCCAGCCAGAGAATAATTCCCATGTTTCCACACAAGTTTACTGGCTGTTTAAAGCTTTTCTGTGGCGCATTTCAAAGATCAGGAATGTGACTCTGTAAGATGGATTAACACTATGTTACACATTCAAACTGATAGCTGGAAGGCATATTTCACATATCACTTTCAATAAATAAAGTATTAGCGATTTTTTTTTTCCTAATAGCTATTTTTTTTTCTTTTAGAAGGAAAAAGTAAAAATGGTTGCCTATATTTTCTGAAAATGCAGGACATCTAGTTTGATCTGTCCCAACTAAGTCCACAAGATCATAGCGTGATCCATTTTATGATTCTGACTACTCCCAAACAACCAATGCGAGATTACATAACCAAAGTGTGGGCTTAGTGCACCATTTGGGATGGAGCCTCAGATGTCCCACACTTCCTGTTTGAGCCTGAAGCGTACAGCATGCTGTTTAAAAGACACTGGGCCCTACTTCACATCTTTTTGGAGCCCAAAAACAGCTCCTTCTCACCTTGGTTGCCCACAGGGGACATCTTAGAAATAGGCCAGTTTCTGAAGCAGGTCACCCCATCCTATGAAGAGAATAATCAGAAACAGAAAGGACGACACTCAAGCTGAAGGACTCAATGATGGGTCCGCCACTATCTCAGCTCCTTATCGAGAAATACAAATAAAACCTGTCTGTTACATCCATCTGTGTGCTGCTTCGGCCTCCACACGGTGGTGGAGATTACCACAAGAATTCTAACACGGCGCTCAGGCCTGCCACATTATGCGGCAAGCTGACCCTCCCACCTTTGGAAAGAAAGGAGAATGAAGGGGTGGGGGGTGGGGGGTAACAAGAGGGACAGTGGTTACTTTTTTCCATTTTCATGAGCAGTTAGGGGCCTAGTAACGGCATTCTTTCTCTCTCATTCTACACCACCATCTTTTGGGGAAATGAACCCCCTTTGGAAATCTGAATTCCTCTAGAATGTCAGCCAATCAGAAGGCAGGCTCAAGGGAGTGTGTTATGGGAAGGCCTGTCTGGGCTCTGACACTTTAATCTCCCAGTGAAAAAGTTCCAACACACAGTGCACACTTTTACAGTGGCTTTGGATGGCTTTATAATGGCTTTATAAACAAGCAGTCAAAAAAGAATGTTTTTTTATTTTTTCTCTCTCTACTTATATATGGTTTTACTGAATTTGACTACTTGAAATTGGTTATTTAAAGCTACAGAATTGCAAAAATGTGCACAAAAAAACCCCCAAAACAGACAGTCCCATCCTAAACTCACACTGTTGGTGTCTAGATGCTTCAACAAACAACGTCTAAGGAAATCAACCTAAGAATGTCTTACTTACAGCAAATTAAGCTGGGAAAAAATGAAAACATTTAAAAATGTAAAACATTACTAGGGATGCAGCGACACTGACATTTTGACAGATAATACTAATTGATAATATATGTATATATAAAAACGCTCACCTTTAAAGTCTATATCTATACGTGCTTCAAATGAAAACAAATATAATTTACAATGGAAAACTGCTTTTAATTTTAAAATGGGTACAACTGTCTGATTTACAAAAAAGTATACGTTTTATTTGTTTAAAAATAGTTAGGTCTAGTAAAAATAATACGGAGTCAAATCATTTGGTTATAATTTATCATCTTAAATATATCTGTCTCTTTATCAGACTGGTTCCAATAACATTAAAAAGTCACACAACCAATACCATTGTATAAATACTGCTAGACTTCATTATAAGTGTTAGAGCTGCACAATTCTGGATTTATTTGCTTCAAATAGAGATCACAATTCTGAGCAGACAACTAAACAAAATAACATATACTGTAATTTACAAGAAATTCTACAAAATGTTAATTGCAGCAGCCAATTTAAAATGTTTAATCTAAATTAATAATTTTTTTTAAAACTGTTTGAATGAATGATTCAGTGACTCATAAATACTTCACTCGATCTAATAAGTGTATAACTAAGTATATAAGTAATTGTGAGGTATTCTGAGGTATGCCAGGTATATTGTCCATAGACTCCAAACACATTGTAAGTTGTAAATAACCTGGAAAATGGAATTAATATTTGGCATACTGAGCCATGTATCCAAAAAACAACATAAAACCATGCACCCAACATACATAGTGTTTGCTTATCGCATGAAAAACACTGGCTTTGGTGACATCTGTTTCAAATGATGAGTTAAAAAGAGAAACAAGTAAAAACACACATCAATCCAGAAAGGGGGATGGGTAAAACAATGTTTCCACAGCAATAAATGCTCTGGCCACTGGACATCCTAGCAACAGTTACAACGCTTCAGCAATCTGTGGTTCAGTGGAGATAAAAAGCTCAGCTCACAATGTGCATTTGCTTTACTTCATGCCACCCAAAACCCGCTCTTAAGGGTTCGTATTGCACTACAGCAATAAAGGACATCAAATTATCAGTGTCTGAAAGCTGTCTGGACGCCCAGACATATAATGTGCATAAGGCAGACTGGACTGTTCATATATACGACATATTTACTGTAACATTTGCTGTTTTAGCTGTTAGCATCATTATGAGAAAACAAAGTAAAAGAAGTCACGCTAATAACTTTAAGTCAACAAGAAACAACATCCCCAACCAATTTTGTCATTGTCGCTAGTAGGGCTAGTTGCATAAACATAGCTTTAATAATTCTACAACTACACTGTAAAAAAGTGATTAGTTGACTTAACTTAAAAAAAGTGAGGAAATGTTAAAATTGTTAAGTAAGTAAATATGTGGTAAACTTATGCATAATTGAAAAAAAAATAAGTTATGTGGAATTGTCAAGTTCACATAACTTAATTTTTCAATTACACATGAAGTTTATTACTTAATCCTCTGGTTTCACAGACAAAGCTTAAGCTAGTCCTAGACTAAAATGCATGTTTGAGCAGTTTTAACTGAAAGTAACATGCAATGACATATCTTAAAATGTCACTTCCATTGTTTTGTCTCAAGATGCATAGCAGTATTTTATTTATTTTTTTTTCCATGGCACGTTTATAAAAAAATACTTAAATGCCTTAATTGATCTAAGGCCTAATCTTGGCTTAGTCTAAACCCTGTCTGTGAAACCAGGCCAATAATTTTAAGGCAACAGGTTTCCTCACTTTTTTTAAGTTAACTCAACTGATCACTTTTTACAGTGTAGAAATTATTTAGGGCTAATCAGTCTTTTTTTGGTAACTGACTTAGAGAAGTCATCTATTTTTTTCTACAAGACTAAGCGGTTTATGTAAATGGACACATTGCATTCAGGCCGACTAGTCTTACAAGTTAGTCATCTATTTTTTTATTTAAGACTATTCATAACGGTTTTAAGTCAGTTATATAAAAATATAGATTGGTCTAATTTGATACTAAAAAGTAAGACTGATTGCCCCTTGACTAACCGGTCATACTAGTACTTAAGACACAGTCTTAACATAATGGCTATGTTTATGCAACTGCCTAATGTTAGCCAATCTGAAAATTGAGATTTTATTGAAAATAAGCAATTTGTCTCACCAAATAAAAAGCCAAAATAAGCGACTCCTGGTTGCTAATGATTGTGATAAAATATACAGTAAACACCTAACAAGCCTAAATATTTAACTATATACTGGAAATAAGGCCCTGCAACTATATATATTTTTGAACAACTTTGTGAAACCTTTTGGGTGTTACATTCGCTTTGGAACACCACTGGGACCACTTAGTTAAAATACTACAACTCTGTTTTGTCACACTGAAAACAAAAGCTACTTTTTCAAAAGGCTAATTTGTTACTTGAATATAATGAGTAGCTTGTAGCTTCACAGGCTAGTGTTTCAAAGTTGCTTCTCCAAAATGGTTGTGATTATAAATGAGCATCATAAAGAATCCTAAAGTGACTTGACATACAGTTCTAGTCTAAACATCCTACTAACATGATGGAGAGCTGGGATTTGGACAGCTGCTGTTAGCAACACAAAGGCACTTCTGTGAAGCATGTGAGGTCAGAGAATTCAGTCGGATATATGACAACCAGCTGGGCCAAGTTCACATTCAAAGGAATTCTGACATCAAATGCAATATGCCCACATAGATTTATTATGTCTCACATGTCAAAGATCCTTCACATCTGGAATAAACAAAGAAAAAACTCATTATCGTTTATGAAATGGGGCTAAGTATGGATAGTGTATTCAGTACATCTCTGAAAAAATTCTAAATTAAAAGACAAAAACGTGACAAAAGTATCTCTGCAAATCTCTAACAATGACCTTATCATCTGGGTCCAGGATTTAGAGCCTGTTTCGCCCACCTACTCGTGATTCTGATGCATTTTACAGCTGCCCTTTACCAAAATGTCCTTTGCTTTAATGGCAGCCATTCAGGATTTGGTAAAGGTCAACTTTGTGTCACTTAAACTTTCATTGGGACCAAGATGTAAACCACAGCTCAGCTGTAACTGCCATAGACAAGGAGGGACACATGGCTTGGTATAAATACACTGAGAAACAATCATTAAAGTGATGAAGGACCTGCCGTAAAAGGCATTAAATGTTAGCAGTTTGTCCTATTGAACATGGTGAACATGGGAGTTAAAAACATGACAAATAGATCAAATCATTAGATTAAAAACATAAAATTATCATGTAAAATTAGATCTAAGTTCTGAAAAACACTTTTGATGGCATAAGATATTTACAGAACCACATAACATATCTGTTCAGTTCATATCTGGATGTCTAAATCCATTCAAAAGCAGATATAAGCCATTAAATGTATCTTGAAGTGATTTGCCCTACTACAAAACAGGCATCCACTGTAGTCCTAAAATATAGCCTCAATGCTATGAGATAGCTCTATTGTTTAATCTTCCTCCTGATAAATCTCAATAATCATTAATTATTTTAATACTATGCAATTAGGGAGTGTCGTTCCCTAGTCTATGGGCTGAATAAAGACTCAGTTGACTACCCTCATTACCAATTATGACTAAACTGGGATTTCCCACTACTGATAAAAGGTCTAAACATCCAGCTTTCCCAAGGCATAACTGTGAAATTTTAGGGAAGATTTTTCAAGCTAGCCTGGAGTAACGCTTCCAATTTATATTCAATAAAAACACATTCAAAGTGTATCTGTGATTTACTGTCACTGTTTATTTGTATATTAAACAAGGTCATATTCAACACTTTGTAGCCTATACTTCTATATTTGTATTCAGCCATTTCCACTCTGATACAATTAGACTATTAGTTTTAACTACTGCACCTTTAAGACATCTACAGAATACAGTTTAAGAGTTTTTTTTTTAAATTTTGTATATTTCACAGTATTACTATTCTTACTGTATTTTTGATCAAATAATTACAGCCTAGGTGACTACTTAAAAAAAATAAATAAATAAATAAATAAATATATATATATATATATATATATATATATATATATATATATATATATATATATATATATATATATATATATAATAATAATAATACATACATACATACATATATATATATATATATATATATATATATATATATTACACACATTACCAATACTTTTGTACGGATTGCAGTGGTCATGTGGTACAGCGGCCACATGGTACAAGTCATAGCTCTTTTACGAGTTTACACATTGTAATTACAAGTTTAAGCATGTGAAGGCTTTTTACAGTTCAGAATCGTTATGGTAATTACAACATGGCGTGAACGCACCTACAGATCCCTCTAAAGTTCATCTCAGCCCACATGACTGTCACATCATAGACAGCAATAAATCCTTCAATACAGTCCTGAGGGTTTATTCATCCTCATTAGAAAGACATTAAACAACAAAACCAGAACTATGAGTTAATTTCTGAATACAATGGTGTAATTGTTTTTGAACATAACAGCGTGGCACAGATTTCACAGCAAAATTTTTATGCATCACGAATTCAACTTATTTTTACACCAATTAAAGGTGCAGTGTGTGATTTAGCGGTAATCTAGCGGTAATGTTGTGAATGGCATCCCCTACCTTTCGGAGCACATAGAGAAGCTACGGGGCCGACACAGGACAAAGCGGTCATCATCTGAGATAGCAGAGAGAGACTAGCGCTCTGTAGAGCAGTTTGTCCATTTAGAGCTACTGTAGAAACATGAAAAATGGGGATTTCACTGTAAGGGGACCCGCGGTGTATGTAGATAGAAATGGCTCATTCTAAGGTAATAAAAACATAGCGGTTCATTATGTAAGCTCTTTATACATCACTGAAAACATAGTTATGTATATTATATTGTATATCTGTCACTAGATCCTCATAAATACTACACACTGAACCTTTAAATATAAAGCAATGTGATAATAGTAGTATTCAAATGCTTGAAGTAAATTTGTAAGGTGTAAATTTGTAAGGTGTAAGTAATGGTTTTCAGCACTCCCCATAGGAGCCGGAATGCCCGCCTGTGATGTTATCTGGGTGAGCCCCCGAGCCCCTGGAGTAACGTTAATGTCTAGCTCGTAGGAACTGACAAAGGTGTGTGGTGAGGTAACATCCTGCCGCATCACAAATATCATGCAGTGAGGCCCCTGCCAAAAGTGCCTGCGAGGCACCCATACTCCTAGTTGAGTGGGCCCGGACAGCCAGGGAAAAGGCTGCCCGGCCACCACATAAGCAAGTGAGATAGCCTCGACCACCGACTTTCTCATACTCTGCTTGAAGTCGGACCCCCTCTTGTGGGTGGCCTTGAACAGATGAACAATTGTTCTAATACGTGAACAAGCAAGCAGAAGTTTCCTGGTCTGACATCAGAAGGAGGAGGACAAAGGCCTGACGTACGAAGGATCTCACAGGATAGTGGGAACCTATGGAGCGTAACCCGGCCTACTCATAGACCGGGAGTAGTTCCAAGCCCGAGGGTGCCACAGAGGGGGCTAGAAAAACCCCTAAACTTCCAGATATCATAAGCAAGAAGGATGAACCTATTAAGAGGGAGAAACTTCTCAGAAACTTTTTCAAGCGGCTCGAAGGAGCCTCAGAAAGGGTCTTGGAGGACAAAGTCCCAGGCTGGCACCCTGGTGCGTACTACAGGTCTTAGCCTCAAAGTGCCACAGAGGAAACGAGTAACTAGAGGATGTATCCCACATGAAACACCACCCAAAGGAGTGTGGTAAGCTGCTAAGGCCGCCACAGACACCTTTATTGTGGAGGGCTAACCCAGCGGAGAACCTCTTCTGCAGGAACTCCAGCACTGCGCTCGCGGGGCAGTTAACTGGATCCCACAGGCGATATCTACACCACGAGGTGAAGAGTCTCCACTTCGAGTGTACAGTTTCATCGTGGAGGGAGCTCTAGAATGTAGAATGGTCTCAACAACCTCGGTTGAGAGACCAGAACTTATGAGCTGGGCCCCCTCAGAAGCCAAGCCCACAGTTTCCACAGCTCTGGGCGAGGGTGCAGGATGACACCACCCACCTGAGGGTCCTGAACGGAATCTCCAGAGGAGAGCCGTGGAGGAGCGACACAATGTCCGAGAACCAGCTCGGGCTGGCCAGAACAAGGCTACTAGCAGCAAACGAGCCCAGTCCCGGCGCACTCTTTCTAGAACTCCTGGAAGCAGAACAATCAGGGGAAATAAGTACAGGGGCAGCCTCGGCCACTCCTGTACCATGGCGTCCAGTCCAAGAGGAGCTGGAGGCGTTAGGGAGAACCACAGACGACAAGAGTGTTCTCGTGTGTGGCAAGCAGGTCCACTTTGGCCCTGACAAATTTCTCCCAAAGGAGCTCCGCCACCTCGGTGTGGAGCCTTGGCCCCTGTCTCGACTACTAAAGGTCTACTAAATGACTAAATGTAAATGTGTGTATATATATATATATATATATACACACACACACACACACACACACACACACTCACCTAAAGGATTATTAGGAACACCATACTAATACTGTGTTTGACCCCCTTTCGCCTTCAGAACTGCCTTAATTCTACGTGGCATTGATTCAACAAGGTGCTGAAAGCATTATTTAGAAATGTTGGCCCATATTTATAGGATAGCATCTTGCAGTTGATGAAGATTTGTGGGATTCACATCCAGGGCACGAAGCTCCCGTTCCACCACATCCCAAAGATGCTCTATTGGGTTGAGATCTGGTGACTGTGGGGGCCATTTTAGTACAGTGAACTCATTGTCATGTTCAAGAAACCAATTTGAAATGATTCAAGCTTTGTGACATGGTGCATTATCCTGCTGGAAGTAGCCATCAGAGAACTGTCCAATTTTGGTGAGCTTGTGCAAATTGTAGCTTCTTTTTCTTATTTGTAGTGGAGATGAGTGGTACCCGGTGGGGTCTTCTGCTGTTGTAGCCCATCCGCCTCAAGGTTGTGCGTGTTGTGGCTTCACAAATGCTTTGCTGCATACCTCGGTTGTAACGAGTGGTTATTTCAGTCAAAGTTGCTCTTCTATCAGCTTGAATCAGTCGGCCCATTCTCCTCTGACCTCTAGCATCAACAAGGCATTTTCACCCACAGGACTGCCGCATACTGGATGTTTTTCCCTTTTCACACCATTCTTTGTAAACCCTAGAAATGGTTGTGCGTGAAAATCCCAGTAACTGAGCAGATTGTGAAATACTCAGACCGGCCCGTCTGGCACCAACAACCATGCCATGGTCAAAATTGCTTAAATCACCTTTCTTTCCCATTCTGACATTCAGTTTGGAGTTCAGGAGATTGTCTTGACCGCGTCAGGCACATGGTCCAAAAGGGTTGTACCTAGTCTCTTAATGAGTCATGGGTGTGTTTTGGGCGTAACGTGCAATAAACCAATCAGAGTCTCATCTCCCATTCCCTTTAAAAGCCAGTTGTGCTTGCACCATGGTGGATTTGCTATTTACATGGTAGAATTTGCAAGCAGAAAGACTGAACGCTTCTCCAGAGAGGAATCCTTTTATTTTTAATATTTAAACATGTTTGTGTGCTGCTGCGCGTCCCTGTGTGTGTAATAAGCAGTGTACGTGCATTGTGTACCCGCCTATATTACTAACACGCCCATTAAATAACACAAAAAATACAGCGCTATTGACTTTAGACCAAGTTTTTGTTGGTCAATGGCACTGTCATTTTCAGTTGCCTCAAAATAGCAATGCACCAACAATGCGCCTGAACAGACCTTGTTTTCAGACCAGCATGCCCATGGGCGAAGAGTTGGGCGCGAGTGCATTTGCATTTGAGTGGAGCTGGACATGAAAATCATATATTGTGTCGGGCTAAAACTAGCAAAAAACACTTGTGTCGCATCTGCCGTTGCATTGTGCCGGGTGTAGGGCTCAAAGTGTGTAATTTCAGCACATCACTGGTTTTATGAAACTAACTTGTGAAACAAAACAATAACAATATTCCCCTATTCGACAGTGTCAATGTTGCTGTGTCAAGCCTGGGCTGCATTTCCCAAAAGCATCGTAAGCCTCAGTAGATCATATAAACTATTGGCAGCAATGGTCTCAACAATCTGCTTAGGCTTATGACCATTATGACATTTTTAAGAACAATGTTTTATTAGCCACAGAGAGACAGAGTTTACACTTTTTAGGGGAATAAACCTACAAGTGGTTTACTTGTAGTTATAATCTCTGCAAATTAAGCTGAGAAAGGTGAAAAAAATACACGCTTCAGCTTTAAACAAAGGATAACAGGAGGTTACCATCAGATAAGCTACCAGGCTTATACCATAAATAATACAGCCCTGCATTGAAAGAGCTTGTTTGTTACAGCAGAAATGTTCATTATAATTGAGTACATCCTTCACATTGTGTGTTTGGAACACAGCCAGTCCTCATGTCAGCAAATGAAATGGATAAAAGTACAAAACAGAATGTTGCCAAATGTATTTCACGAACAAAAGCAGGACAATATGATGCTTTGCTGTAACAATGGCCAGGCAGTCATCAGCGGCACCAACCAACTGAAACAGCAACAGGCCTAAATGCTGCATAAAACACAGGATTGGGCATCAGGAACAAGATGGAGGAAATTATGAATGTTTGTCCTAATATCTGACTAAAGGAGATTATGTCCATCTTGATGTATCACAAGGATTATGTTCTTCACAAAGATTGTCACCATGCAGAGCCATGTCTGGGATGTTTAATCCTTGGCAAAGTTACAAGAAGGATTGCTTTGAGGCCAACAGACATTTGCTGGGCAATTTTTTACCAAATATTCCTAACCAAAGTGAAGCAACAAACAAAAACACACATCCCACTAAATGTTTCAGATGTTTACTTTGGTTTTCATTGTACTGGAGGTTTTTCTGAAACTTTTCTGAGGAGAGCTAAAAGGAAGTCAATCATGGTTCTTATGCTAGTTCAGAACATCTATTTGCATTATCTATTTGATATCGGTGCAAAAGAGCTCATTTAATTAATTATTCATTGACTAAAAACATTTTAAACTTGTGCTGAAATGCAAAACTCTCATGGGTTATGCTGATGAATATCTGAACAATTCTGTTTGATTCCAGATTCCTAGTGAAAATTAAAAAGCGATGAACACAGCAGAGCATTTCCATGTCATTACCAACAAAATACTTCTTAATTAGCCTATATGAACCATAAATGAAACTACAAAGATGTTGCACAGTGATCTCAACCCCTATGCAACTCAAATATAGCCATAAAATGGCTGCACAAGAAAGACATTTAAAAAGTAAAGTAAAAGTATATATTTTTACCTTTACCTACATGGACCGTACACTGACAAAAAAAAAAAAAAAAAAAAAAAGAGCATGTCAAATTTAACGCACGCAAGTTTTTGCATGCAGATTTTTTTAAAGGATTAGTTCACTCCAGATTTAAAATTTCCTGATAATTTACTCATCCCCATGTCATTCAAGATGTCTGTCTTTCTTCAGTCAAAAATAAATCAAGGTTTTTGTGAAAAAGATTCTTGGATTTTTCTCCATATAGTGGACTTCATCGTGGACCAACGGGTTGAAGATCCAAATTGCAGTTTCAATGCAGCTTCAAAGGGCTCTACACGATCCCAGCCGAGGAATAAGCGTCATATATTTGGACATGATAATGATAATCTATAAATTGCTCACGTGGAAACTGTTGTAAGATGCACAGGGCCAGAGAATATATGCTGCATGAAGATGGCATGTATAGTTTAATTTAATTATGGTTATAACTTATGTTGTCATTTTGCTTTTATGACATGCATTAGAGTTACGTATTGTATTGCAATAAATGTGAAAAGACGGACGTGACAGCTTGAGCAAACTCCTAAATGTGCTCTACTACAAAACTCTTCCTCTTCTCAACATGGCCTCACCCCCTTTGTTGCGTGTTCCTGGGACAGCGTTTATGTAAATTTTAGGGTTACTGTTAGTGTCACTAAAACGTGAATAAGCTCGTTGTAGTCCCTACCAGTCATTTGTTGTAGTCCTTAAAAAGCGACTTCTTTAAAAGAAAATATCTCCTTTTTTTCTTTTTTCTTTGAGCGTTGTAACTTTGCAGATTTATGCTCAAACCGCAACATTACACACTAACTAAAGTTAAACAAGTGAAACCATAATCAACCACGCCTTTAACTCTGAATGAACTAATCCTTTAAGTACATTTTACATGTGGAATTAAGTAAAATCTACTTAACTAAGTTAAGTAAAATTAACAAAGTAACTTTAACTTGGCCAGTAAAAGTCTGAATTAAATTTCTACTTAGTTGAAGTTTACTTTAGCAATAGTTTTTATTCACACATAACACTGAATTAAACCATGCTTTTAAAGTGTATGCTTTACTTAGAAACATCTAAGTAAATAATACAATAGATATTGTGTAGACACCATAATAGAAGTAATGTGGTACCCACCCGAACACTACTTGGTACATAATATACAATGACGGCAACATTTGATGGATCAAACACACCTTAAATCTGCAGTGGTCATGTGGTACAGCTGCCACATGGTACAAGTCATAGCTCTCAGAAAATTACGAGTTTACACATTGTAATTACAAGTTTAAGCATGTGAAGTCTTTTTACAGTTAAGAACCGTTATGGTAATTACAACATGGCGTGAACGCACCTACAGATCCCTCTAAAGTTCATCTCAGCCCACATGACTGTCACATCAGCATGAACATAGACTGCAATAAATCCTTCAATACAGTCCTGAGGGTTTATTCATCCTCATTAGAAAGACATCAATCAACAAAACTACAACCAGAACTATGTTGTAGTTCATTCATTCCTGAATACAATGGCATAAATGTTTTTTCGAACATAACATAAACTAATGCATCTACTAATTCAACTTATTTTCACATCAATTAAATATAAAGTAATGTGAAAATAATAGTAGTATTCAAATGCTTCTGGTGCACACAGAAAGATGAACTAAATTTGTAGGGTGTAAGTAATGGTTTTCAGTGCTGTCGGACAGAAAGTGAACCCTTGGCCTGTTGTAGATCAAATTTCAGGTAAGGTTTAACGCATGTCAAGGGTTGAGGCAACAGTAGCAACCTGAGCGAACACATCTGTTGATGTTACAGTGTTTTCATCCGTTAAGTCAACGCACATGTTCTAAATGCTTAACCTAACTAAAAAAAGACACATTTTAGTATGTAATTACACACATTCTGCACAGATCACAGTTGTTCTGTCATTGCCCAAAATACAAAAACTGCAAAAAGCGAACAAGCCCTGGCAACCTGCTCTAATCTGTTTCACAGCCCCACATACACAAGCTCACATCACTGGCTCTCAACACTTCATGTGCTTTGTTAAAAGTGAATCCAAGTTCTCCTCTTACCATGGTGGCTGTCCAGCGCGAGTTTGTTGTCCAACTCCATAACTTCAAAGACAGACAAAATCAGACATGCTCTCAGTGCCAGGGGAGGGGAAGACAGCAACGGTTCACAGGGAGGGTACTCTGCCTCGTCACCCGTTTGCCAGAAGAGCGCTGCCTCCTGTGCAGCCTGCCTGCGCTCCGTTCTGGCTGGAGCTTTGCATCTGGCAGTCGGAGCAGATCTGAGCTGGGCCCCACTCACTCCCACATGAGCGGCAGAGCTCTTAAAGACACAGCAGGGATTTTTTTGAAAAATCTTGATCACTTGCTTTTCCTCTCTCTCCCCCACCTCTCTCACTCTATGAGAGCATGCCTTTCTACCATCCTCTAGATCTTACAGCTCATTCCTGTTATCCTGTACATTGTCATGTTATCTTTGAAGATGGAAATGGCACTAGTTTATTTTATCACACAATATCACAATGTGAACATAGAGGTTAAAATATTTTCATTACTATGGTTAGAGCTGATGTTCTCATTTTTGTCACGTCTGCTGATGTTGTTAGCTAAATTACTTAAAACTAAAACCATAAAAATAATTACTTTAATAAAATAAACATCAACTATATTTTATTTCAACTATTTCTCATTTCCATTTATATACATACAACTGAATAAAGGCTATACAGGCACATTATAGACACAATGTCAAAAACAGCAAAATTACTAAAGCTAACTAAAACTGAAAAGTGAAAACAGGAAATAAAAAGGACAAAATCTAATTCAAAAAAACTCTATTACTGTATTCATTATAGTAAAATTACACTTTCTAAAATGAAAAACTGGCAATTTATAAAGAAATATTCCAGGTGTTTCTTCATTATTGCCTTTCTATAATCCAAATATCAAACAAAACATGTTTTCCTAAAAATACTGCTTTCATTGCTAATCAATTTATAGGTTTTTCTTTATTTTTATAGATCCTCTTTTTTTTTTACTTTACATCCTGTTAGTCTTTTGTAAAATCACAAAATTCAAGAAGTGACCATTTTTTTGGGATTTAAGTAAATGATGATAATATGAAATAACTAAAATTTAAGCCCCTGGGCTTGAACGGAGCATTAAGGCTGGTAAATCCTGTAATATAAATATTATTAAACAATATGATTATTAAAATATACAAAGTTCGAAAATTACAGCAGAACAGGAATGACTAATAGAGAGAATTCAATTGTCCACATTTTGCTGGTAATGAAACCAATATGGATCAGTAATAATCCTTTCAACACCAAATGTTTCTATATCTAGATTTCACAAGAGAGCTATTACTGTGTAAAGAGGGGACAGAAAACTGGAAATATTGTTTATGCTCTTGAACTCATGAGTTGCATCGAAGGCCTTATTACTATTTACAAATTGATGCACATACTGTCTCCAAAACTGCTCACTCGTTCACTCAATCATGATTCAAAACAAAGTTAATGCTACAAACAAGAGCAGAAACTACAGCACTTTTAGACTTTACAGACTTCACATTCTGAATGAGGAAAGAACCTGGAACTTGAAATCTGATCAGACTGCAACACATTTCCAAAAATCCAATTTTAATCGGATTTCAAACCACATATGGATATCAAGTGCCTTTCTCTTAAGAGCTATGACACAGATTAGGATGCTGATGATGCACAGGAGTGTGTGTGGGGGGTGTTAAACGTGTGTCTCTGCAGGGGGTGTGCAGAGTAAACGCAGAGACATTTACTGAGTCAGCATCAAGCTGCCAGTGTCTGACACAAGCATTAGCACAGCGCTGAGCTGCGATGACACTACAGCTCACGCAGAATCTCACTGAGATCTGAAGAACAGATCTTTTGCCAAGTCAGGGTTTTAGGGTCTATCCATGATCATACGCTACCATTCAAAAGTTTGAAAGTTTGAAAAGAAATTAATACTTTTATTCAGCAAGGACGCATTTAATTGATCAAAAATGACACTAAAGATTTTTACATTGTTATAAAACATTTCCATTTCAGATATGTGCTGTTCTATTTAACTTTAAATCCTGAAAAAAACTATCACGGTTTCCACAAATGGAAATAATACGAAATGATTCCTGAGCAGCAAATCAGCATATTAGAATGATTTCTGAAGGATCATGTGACACTGAAGATTGTTTTTTAACACAATTTCACAATATTACTGTTTTTATACTGTATAATATGCTGTATATTTTATCAAATAAATGCAGCCTTGGTGAGCATAAGAGACAAAACGTCTTACAAATCCTACACCCTGCATCATGCATAACATGTATATGATGCTCTTGGGGGCAAAGTGTTTCAAATCATATTTTTTTAATAAAGACAAAAAAACAAAAACAATGACCTGTGTGACAGACAGACTAATGATAGACAGACGACAGACAGACAGACAGACAGACAGACAGACAGACATAACGATAGTCAGACAGACGAAAGACATACAGACAGACAGACAGAAAGACAGACAAACAGACAGACAGAAAGACAGACATAACGATAGACATACAGACAGACGAGAGACATAATGATAGACAGACAGACAGACAGACATAATGATAGACAGACAGACAGACAGACAAACAGACAGACAGACATAATGATAGACAGACAGACAGAAAGACAGACATAACAATAGACAGACAGACAGACAGACAGACAGACGAGAGACATAACAACAGACAGACAGACAGACATAATGATAGACAAAGACAGACAGACAGACAGACAGACAGACAGACAGACATAATGATAGACAGACAGACAGACAGACAAACAGACAGACAGACATAATGATAGACAGACAGACAGAAAGACAGACATAACAATAACAGACAGACAGACAGACAGACAGACAGACAGACAGACAGACGAGAGACATAACAACAGACAGACAGACAGACATAATGATAGACAAAGACAGACAGACAGACAGACATAATGATAGACAGACAGACAGAAAGACAGACAGACAGACAGAAAGACAGAGATAACAATAGACAGACAAACAGACGAGACATAACAACAGACAGACAGACATAATGATAGACAAAGATAGACAGACAGACCTAACGATAGATAGACAGACGAAAGACATACAGACAGACAGACAGACAGACGAGAGACATAACAACAGACAGACAGACAGACATAATGATAGACAAAGACAGACAGACAGACAGACATAATGATAGACAGACAGACAGAAAGACAGACAGACAGACAGAAAGACAGAGATAACAATAGACAGACAAACAGACGAGACATAACAACAGACAGACAGACATAATGATAGACAAAGATAGACAGACAGACCTAACGATAGATAGACAGACGAAAGACATACAGACAGACAGACATAATGATAGACAGACAGACAGAAAAACAGACAGACAGACGTAACGATAGATAGACAGACAGACAGACAGACAGACCTAACGATAGATAGACAGACAGACATAATGATAGATAGACAGACAGACAGACCTAACGATAGACAGACGAAAGACATACAGACAGACAGAAAGACAGACATAATGATACAGACAGACAGACAGACAGACAGATATGCATAACGATAGACAGACAACGACAACGATAGACAGACAGACATGCATAACGATAGACAGACATAACGATAGACAGACAGACAGACATGCATAACGATAGACAGACAACGATAGACAGACAACGATAGACAGACAGACAGACAGACAGACAGACAGACATGCATAACGATAGACAGACATAACGATACACAGACAGACAGAAAGACAGGCACGCATAATGATAGACAGACAGACAGACACACCTAACGATATACAGACGAAAGACATACAGACAGACAGACCTAACGATAGATAGACAGACAGACAGACATAATGATAGATAGACAGACAGACAGACCTAACGATAGACAGACGAAAGACATACAGACAGACAGAAAGACAGACATAATGATACAGACAGACAGACAGACATGCATAACGATAGACAGACAACGACAACGATAGACAGACAGACAGACATGCATAACGATAGACAGACATAACGATAGACAGACAGACAGACATGCATAACGATAGACAGACATAACGATAGACAGACAGACAGACATGCATAACGATAGACAGACAACGATAGACAGACAGACAGACAGACATGCATAACGATAGACAGACAACGATAGACAGACAGACAGACATGCATAACGATAGACAGACATAACGATACACAGACAGACAGAAAGACAGGCATGCATAATGATAGACAGACATAACAATAGACAGACAGACAGACAGACATGCATAACGATAGACAGACAGAAAGACAGACATAATGACAGACAGACAGACAGACAGACGACAGACATGCATAATGATAGACAGACATAACACTAGACAGACAGACATAATGATAGACAGACAGACAGACAGACGACAGACATGCATAATGATAGACAGACATAACACTAGACAGACAGACATAATGATAGACAGACAGACAGACAGACATAATGATAGACAGACAAAGATAGACAGACAGACAGAGCAAAAGATAGACAGACAGACAGAGCAAAAGACAGACAGACAGAGCAAAAGACAGACAGACAGAGCAAAAGAAAGACAGACAGACAGACAGACAGACAGAGATAATGATAGACAGACAGACATAATGATAGACAGACAGACAGAGCAAAAGACAGACAGACAGACAGACAGACAGGATGATAGATAGATAGGTAGGTAGGTAGGTAGGTAGGTAGGTAGGTAGGTAGATAGATAGATAGATAGATAGATAGATAGATAGATAGATAGATAGATAGATAGATAGATAGATAGATAGATAGATAGATAGATAGATAGATAGATAGATAGATAGATAGATAGATAGATAGATAGATAAAAACAATTAAACTTGATCTAGCTCTTATATAAACATACTTGCCAATTGTTCTCTTTAACCTTTTCACAAAGCAAGCGTTGGCATAATGTGTCTCATCCCCAAATTCAATGGCTTTGTGAACCAGAGCCCCTATTAGGCAATTCTAAACAATAGCCGTCCTGTAACCATCATAATTATGCCTCCCACTGCAAATTACTGGTTTACAGCCTGTCTGAGAAAGATCTGGACAAACAGAAAACAGTAGAGTCTACAGAGCGTTCCATCATGCTCCATTTCACGGGTCTGACAATTGCCGTCACATCTGAACTTTAACACAATGAAGGCGAGGGTATAATTATGAAGTTCATATCGCTTTATATCTGCTAATATGAGTAAAATAAATATATTCTGATAAATTACATAAAAATCTTTGCAAACGCTATCCCTGCTATTAGCAAAGCATTAACCAGTGATTTGTCAAAATCACTCATTTAGAACAGTGTACTAGACTCAGGATAAATATTCTATGGTAAGATTCTATCGCGTACATTTTTGTCTTCCACTTTGCCACTCTATTACCTTTAAAGACTATTATAAGTCATTGTCCAAAGGGAAAGGAAATAACTGCAACAGGTGTGCAAGCAGATCCTACTCACTGCTGTTCTGGGTTTGGGTGCTCTGGTCCTTACGGAGCTGAACTCCCTCGGGAATGCTGGTGCTACGTCGCAGGAGCCATACAGTGCACGATTCAGCTCGGCGCTCTCGGAACAGCAATGGACTGATCTAAGGACAGGTCACAGAAGCCATTCATAGAGTTATAGTGTTGGTGGGCAAAGGCCTACAATATAGACTGAAGAAAGACTGTGCGCTGACCTGCTACTTTGAACCTGTTGACATGTGCTGCCCCCTTGAGTTTAAAGGGTGCCATTAAATGAGGTCATAATCAAAAGGATTCAAAACACATGCATTTTTAGTTTCAATAACTAAGATTAAGCATGTCTTAATTATATAATAGCTGACATATAATTTTATTATATATATATATATATATATATATATATAATAAAAAGGACATAATCAAAAGGATTCAAAACACATGCATTTTTAGTTTCAATAACTAAGATTAAGCATGTCTTAATTATATAATAGCTGACATATATTTTATTATTATATATATATATATATATATATATATATATATATATATATATATATATATATATATATATATATATATATATATATATATATATATCCTGATCACTCTGAAGTGGTTTATTCTACAATACCAACCGGCTGGATGTACATTATTCTGCTTATTACACGGCTACTTGCCAAAAAATATTTATCTGAGTCAAGTATTTTATTTGCTCTTTAAACACAAAGCTTCCACGGAGAGAGCAGTTGCTGTAGTTAGTTAGAGTGTAATATATATACTGTATGTATGTGTGTGTGTGTGTGTGTGTGTGTGTGTGTGTGTGTGTGTGTTTATAGATATATATATATATATATATATATATACACACCTCTCTCTTGTCCAGAAGAACTAGTTGGCATTCTGCAACCAAGCAAAACTTGACCTGCCATCCGATTGGTTCTGATAGTGGCTGTCCACAAGATATCCAGTGGATTGATGAACCTTTCATGTCTGTAAACAGAAACAATTTTTGGATCATAAGTTTAAGAAATTAGAAAAAAGTTGAGGCCTTCATGGATCAATTACAACCACGACAGGACCGTGTGAGTCTAAGCAGCTCCAGTGAGTCTAAGGTGACCTACTGGTCATAAAGCCAACTGCCATATACAGCTCTATGAATGGACAATCCTTCCTGCTTGGCCTAGATTCGGTTGCATGAGTATTGTTTTGTATAAAAGCACAATGCTAGGTTAACTGATTTAGATAGCCTTCAATTTCTTTAAGTTAATTTACCAAGTTTAAAAAGAACATTTAAGAGACTGTCGGCAGCTGTAGTGCATCTCTGGGACTGTGCCATGATCCTGTGACATCCAGAACTGTTTTTATATAATTAAGAAAATGATACAATTTTGCTGGCTTAATATCCTATTGCTGAGGCACAGGAAAAATATAGAAATACTCTAAAAGATGTCTGTTTGCAGTAATACTCTATAAAATATGAATACTCTATAAAAGACTTGAGATCTTATTTTGTAATGTTGGTTTCTTTTTATGAATTCTGTCCCCCAAGCTAAAATTTGAATATGTATAGTTTTTCTATATGTTTCAGGTAAACAAGTGAACACTTGAAAACAAAATGTGCATACATTCAGATAACAGTCAACAATATAATAATGGTAGTTTTTAGCGAATGGTTAAACTAAGTTATTTATAAATGCCAGGCTGGGGGTAATTTGTCACGTGTTATAGATGCAATTAAAAATTGCAGAAACACTATTTTTCGACAAATCAATTTGTTTATGGCATACTTTTCCATTTTTGCTGTTTTTATTTTATTTTATTTTATCATAAACCTTTTTTTCCTGAAAAGTTGATCATGACTGAGTGTGAAAACATGCTTAGGCATGACAAAACGTCTGTTTAACTTAATCTTTAATGTAATAATGTAAAAAATGTCGAAGATACTGTAAGATATGTGTACATACAGGAATTGCCTTTCAAAAAAATCATGTACCAAATACTGACTGATCTGAGTATAGCCCCAGTCGACCTAATATGCTCACTGTACTAAAAAACAAACAAAAAAAACACACAGTAAACATAGGACAATCTTCTTCATACAAGCAAACATGTTGACAATATATAAAATATGACTCGAGAAAGCACGTTTCAGCTCGAAACAAATGATGTACTCACCGGTGACCCTCATCCAGCCCTGGTGCTGACAGCGGGTGATGTACGGTGACATAGTAACAGGACCACTAAACATGTTGACAGCGTGCACTTTTCAACATGCAACGTTCCTGGACATTTGCTCACCTGATGGACGCCGCATAATGACTACTAAACGCGACATTAAAATGAACTTTTGGATAATGTAAAACGAATGACGCTGGTTTCCGCGTGCAGATTGTTGACCTGTTTGAGACGCGCGTGAGGGTCACTGACTGAGAGTGAAGTGGACAAGACACGTTATGTAATACCTTAATTAAATTAACGGATTAAACTCTCTGGCGAAGAAAGTAAGTAATCTGTCCACAAACACAGGCCTCTCTCTTTAAAAAAGGAACCTAGCATGAAAAAAGAAGAAAGAAAGAAAACAGCTTTTTTTCAGGTTCGTACTATTTCTGGAGAACAATTACACTGCAATTATATTACATCAATGTAACAGAAATTAGATTTTGCCCTTCTCTTATTCACTTGTTTCCTCTCAAGTAAATAGAACTTCGTAAAGGCCTTGCTCATGAATATTAATTGCGTAACGTTACGTTCGCCAGTAGGCGTATCTGATTTGGTGATAGGCAAAAGACTCATGAATATTAATTGAGCTACTTTACTGAATGTTCAAAGGTTACCAAGGAACGTCAGCATCACGTAATTAATATTTATGAGTTAACATTTTGCCACAGTCTGTGTAAATCATGCCCCAATGACGTACTGGGGGGTTTGTGCATTTATAAAACAATTTTTTTAAGGAAATTAAAGTAGATGTTCTTGGCAAGAAAAAAAGTTCTATACTTATGAAACATAGGCTACCATTTTCTTCTCACTCATATGAGATCGAATTAATCATGGCTACTTTCCTGTTTACATTTACTGTTATGTTGTGTATTAATTATGCAGAATAAAGAATCTCACACCTGGTACAGAAATTCACAAGATCACACCTTTAAAATGATTGCTGACAAACTGTTTTAATGGTCTGAAACAGGAATGAATGAATAAGGACACATGCAAGTTTGCACATTTACATTTAACATGTTTGAACACAGTTCGAAAAAAAACAAATACATGCTTACCATGTACAACTTTGAGTGTGTGATGTATAGAAATAGCCATAAAAGCATTCAAAACGAATTAATTTTAATCTTATACAAATACAACATTTTGTCTCTCTTCTAAACCTTGTTAAACTCGTAACTAAAATATAAAACTCCTCTTTAAATGTGATCAAGTTGACAAAAACTTGAACATGATCAATAAAACTAAATATTGTGTTTTGTTGACAAAATTGACAATTTCACAAATGCCTTTCCATTGGGGTAATATTATAAAAGTAAAAAGTAAATACTTGAAATATATTTTCATACATTTTTTCCTTTAAAATCAATTAGAAAATATAGGTAAATTTATCCAATAATAGCTTGCATAGCTGATAAAACATGTTAATAGTGCAATAATAAAACGGGCTAATCTTATATCCAATTATATACATGTAAATAATAAAGTATTTTTATAATGTTGTGTACTATAAAACTAATGAAGTCAAATTATAGAACCTGACAGCTTTAAAACTTCACATAGCTTTCAATTTTCCAGTCAATCCAATCATCTGACAAGTGGACGTATCCCTTTACAGATCCAGCTCAAATATAACAATCTTTGGAGAGCTTGTAAAAACAATGATTTGACGGTCACGTGTGGGCAAATGTCGAAAAGAGCCTAAATTCTATTGAAATGAAATACAGATGATCACTTTCCACTTTCAGTTTCCTCCTGCCTGCTCAAAGCAGGTCTTGTATATCCAATCTGACATGCCAGAGCATACAAAAGCATATAAAATAGAAAAATACTTCTCAAAGCAGTATTTGCTTCACTTTGGTTATATAAATCACCAAGAACAAATTCAAATATTATGGTTGAACAAGAAAGAACAAAAGTGCTGACTAATATTTTAACAGCTAAAAAGTACTGCTGTACTGTTAATCTTAGGTGAACAAATAAATGTGTACAGGTATACCTTCTGCAGAAATACTGAGAGATTTGAATGAAACAATTAATTACTTTAAGTAAACTACTCTTGGAGATGAGCACTCCATGTTTTTTAAACTCAAAACTTGAAACTCACGGGGGCAAACTGTTTGAATCCAAAAACTAAACTGAAATGACTTCATGTTGCATAATACTGTCCTTTATTTGCTACCTAATAACGATAGGCTGTTATACTGTGTAAGGTTAGTATGTGTTACTAGACTGAATCATGTTTGTGATGTTTAGAGTGCCCTAAAAAGACACTGTACATGACTTCAAGAAAAACAAAGACTTGAGATAAGACCAGAATATCAGAAAAAAAACAAAAAAAAAACACTATATGTGGTTTGTGGGAAACAACAAAAACAAACCTAGAACTCTGAAGCTATGACTTTCAGAAAAGCGATGTAGAAAATAACTAGGGGGAGCCGCAGGTGGCTCATCTGCTCCACACCTCTGCTCTGTGATGTTCAGTAAGGTGTAGTTCCTTCCCACTCCACTAAATACTGCACCTTGCCTTCAGGTGTGATCCTACGAGCCAGAACCTGATACTTCTCCCCGCAGGTGAGCCTACCGGCCGCCCCAAAATAGCTGGTGATGGAAGACTTGAGGTGAGACAGCGAGGAATCGTCCTCGCTGATGCTCTCGAAGGTGTGGCTGTCGATGTTGTTCTCCATCATGACGTTACTCTCTTCTCCAGGCATGCTGATTGGGCTGAGCTCACGCTCCACCATCTCTCTTTTTGTGGCCAGCACAGTGTAATTAGAGGAGGGCAGCTTCCTCTTCCGACTGCCCACATTTTTCCTGTAAAGAACATACAGCAGCAGCATAAGAAAAAAAAAAAGTTTGTTCATAATATTTCAAATCTGTATCCTCTTAAACTCTGTGGACCCTGTACAGGGTCGGAATGAAACCATCAAATATATACACTTTACATTTTAAATGTCTCTGGAGGAGCTCTGACCTCATATGTGGTACCATTTGAAAGCTTAGAGTCTCTACTTTCTGGAGATATTCATCACTTTGGCATTTGTTTTACACTAAATTACTCTGGTACCATTTCCCCCTGGATTGGCCTACCCAAATTGAAAAGCTTCTCATACACACATACAGTGGTCTAAAAACAAAATGTTGGGAGTCCTCCCTTCAGACCCATTTGAATAAATATTGCATGCAACATGATACAGACAAAAAATTTTTTTTCCCAGTATTTGCTGCCATCTAGTGGAAACAGCCAAAACTGTCTGCAGGGTGCTAGAGCACACAGAACCTGAGTTACAGACTTTCAAAACTGAATTTATAAAAAAAAAAATCCTGTAATTAATCTTGATTAAAAACATCTGCATTTTAATATTTTTATATTGTAATAATTTCAGTTGCTCTCCAAAATTAATGTAGAAACAACTTAAATACAGTAAATATTTAGAAATATTTGTTGAAATTACATCTTTTATGAAGGCCAGTATCACTGATACTGATGTCTCTGAAATAGATTTAAAAAAATTATGATAGGCATTCAACATTACAGTATAATTAAAAGCTATATTAATTTCAAGTGAACTTAAAACAATCTTCACATAAGCCCATTATAATAAATATATTTACCTGTGGCCTTCCTACCTGTCTAACAGGTAGAAAATATACAGAAATTGAATAGTTGAAGTTAAAATTGAAGTTATCAAACTGTCTGCACTTCATAAATAATAAATTAAATATAGAATAACTCCTTATTAAAGCTCAAATGTTCTGTTACCTTTGTTCTTTGATTAACATTAATGACAGCATTAGTGGCTGCTGTGACTTTAAGATCTGCCGCTGCTGCACATGACGCGGATCTGATGCGCTGTCACACACATCTCATTTTCTCCACAACTCTTTTAAGTTCATTTAAGACGTTATTTAACTCATTTAAGACTGTTTATGAGAATACTTAACAAAATGGGCATTTTGCCATAATTATGTGTATTATTGCTCGTTCACACGTGAAGAGAACTCGATTCTGGTGCGCGTCTTTCAGACAAGGGCTGCATCTCAATCAGCTCCCTAGTTCAGTAGTCAAGGCATTAGTCAGGGAGTCGGCTAGGAAACTAGGAGCTGATTGAGTCACACGCAGGACATGTTTCTGTTTTGTCTTGTCGCGTTGGAATGGTTTAAAAGCATTTGTATGAACAAGAGCGTGATCATATAATGTAATGCTAGCCAAAGGATGATGCTGCATTAATTGTGTTAAATATTTTTAACTTTAAACAGAAAAAATTAATTGTGCGTTAATGTGCTAATTTTGATATATATAGATAGATAGATAGATAGATAGATAGATAGATAGATAGATAGATAGATAGATAGATAGTCAAGTATCCTCATAAGAGCAGTCTTAAATGAGTTAAATAACGTCTTAAATGAACTTAAAGAGTTGTGAGAAAATGAGATCTGCGTGACAGCGTGTCAGATCCGCATCATGTGCAGCAGCGGCAGATCTTAAAGTGACAGCAGCCTAAAAAAAATTGCTGTGATGTCTGCCATTAAAGTTAATCAAAGAAGAAAGGTAACAGAGAAAATTGTAGCATTAATAAGGATTAATCTATATTTAATTCATAATTTATGCAGTTAATACTGTAAAGTGTTTGATAACTTTATTCAATTTCTGTGTATTGATTAAATATGAAGGGCACAGGTAAATATGACATTTATTATAATGGGTTTATGTGAAGAATTTTTTTAAAGCCTAATAAATGTTGAAATTGATAGCTTTCAATTATACTGTAATGCTGAATGTCTATCATTAATGTTTAAAAAAATCAATTTCACAGAGACATCAGTATTAGTTTTAGTATCAGTGTTACTGGCCGATCAGTGTTGATGCAATTACAACAAATATTTTAAATATACTGTCTGATTCTACAGTAATTTGGAGAGTAACTGAAATTATTACAATATAATATATTAAAAACTCATCTATTAATTAATAGATTTTCTGTAATTATATATATATTCAAGGTTTGGAGGAAGTAAATATTGTATTTTTGTAAAGAAATTAATACTTTTATTCAGCAAGGACACATTAAATTGATAATTCCATTCATCAAATTCATTTGTCTCCACAAAAATATTCTGTTTTCATCATTGATAATAACAAGAAATGTTTCTTGAGCACCAAATCATATTAGAATGATTTCTGAAGGATCATGTGACTCAAGTAATGATGCTGAAAATTCAGCTTTGCCATCAGAGGAATAAATTACATTTTAAAGTATATTAAAATAGGTAGTATTTAAACTGTAATAATATTTCACAATATTAATTTAGATCAAATAAATGCAGCCTTGTTATAAGAATTCTTTCTTAAAAAAAAAAAAAAAAAAAAAACAACTTACTGAAAACAAACTTTAGAACGGTATTGTAGATAAATAAAATCACAGCTATAAATACTTCCGTATCTAATGTCATAAATGATCCAGAACAGAAGGTAAAGATAGCAGAGCATTGCATTGTGGGATACAGTACTGCAAATTTCACAAATTAGCGAACTGCTCAGTATATATTCTAGAAACTGCAAATATTAGTATTTTATTTTATATTTCAGGTAAATGTGCACTATTATTTAAATATTTTTATGTATTATCCAGCAACTAAATATTAAAGAAACTTTAGGTGCAGCTGCATAGATGCACTAAAACTGTCCACCACAAGATGTCCCTGTTTAACACTGAATGTTACTTCCTAGCCATTCGCCGTACCCTTTCACTTGCCTCTGTGGGCGTTATGCCATTTTAAAGGTCACACAGCAGAACTGGACTTTTAGTTTTTTTTTTCTATTCTGCCAGTCTTCTAGGGAGTTTCCAATCTGCATAAGCTCTGTGATGACCACACATTTCTGCCCAAGGGCATGTGTAACAGGGGAAATCACAGCAAGATATCAAAATCCAATGCTGAGAACCTCCATTTCAGAATCATTACAGCTGCTAAAATGGGATGTAGAGCTAAACAGTATCAGTACATGAAAGCCAAGCACGGAAAGCAGATATGTGTTTGTGAAGTGTTTGATCTAGCCCACAACGAGGATTCACAGTAGGGGACAGGGATCTGTCGACCCTCACAACTTTTCCAGTCGAGAAAATCCAAGTCGTGTTTATTTTCCTCCACCCTCCCTCTCCGCCTCTTTCCAAACACCCTAAGGAACACTGCAAGAATACTAATGAGCATTCATATCCTAAAATAAATAAGACAAACTATGGGAAAGATATCAAAGAATGAGTTTGGCAGTGTCCAACCAGTCATCCATCCAACTCATGTTCTGCGCACAGGCCTTTGATTTCTTTGGTTGCGATTTCTCCAGGCCTAGCGCAGTGGGTGACGAAAAAAAAAAAATACAGGATGAGTATAAGGGATTACTAACTGCACATGTATCTGGCCTGCGGGACATGAGGCATCTCTACCAGGAATTTGAAGAGCTTCAGAAGAAGTGGTGACTTAGAGCGGTGACTCAACAAAGAGAAAAAAAGTTCTGCTTGGCAGTGTCAATAGCGCTCCATAATGAAGACAAAGCTTTGTGGGCAAGACGAAAAAGGAACAGGCAGGAGGAAAAAAGGAATAAGGAATGGTTCATCCATATATAAAAATTCTACACACACACACATATACACATATATATACACATACATATTAGGGGTGGCACGATACATGAATGTGAATACATGCGCAATGTAGCCTCGTGCCCATATGTTACCTCAGACAGTGGGTGTCCTTTTTGCGCGAAATAAGAGGTGTGTGTGGACATACAGTAAAAGACAGTAAAAGTGGAGTGCTGCAGGTCACGTCACGTGTAGAAATGCCAAGTGGGAGAGATAAGGAAGGCTGCCCGGATTTGGAGGATGTGCCAGCGTCGTATAATGCCGGCTTCACACCACACGCGCAAGCAGTGCGTATGGAGAGCAGGAGCCGCGCGCGCCCGTTGTGCATTCACACTGGCAGCGTTTGTCTCGCGCAGCTGAACTGCGGCTCGTGTATTGCAAATACAGACGAATATTGTCCATTCTGTCACATTTTCCGGTGTTCTCCTCCGACCCCTGTCTGTCTCGTTTGATTTATGATGGGCTGCAAATGCAACGTGTTCCCCTCTGTCCCAAACACACATGCATATAACATGTTGTATATAAATAGTTCACATGATAAATGTAACATTAAAGTTAAGATATGCTTCTAATTTTAATAATTTAAACAGGCCTTTGAAGTTTGGGCAAAAAGTTGCTCACGCTGAATTAAAGCCACAGTGCATTGTTCTGATCAATATTGACATGATTACATGAAACAACTTCTACATGATATAACAATTTTTTTTAATACTGTATCCTAAATTGTGGATAATTAAGCTATATATCATATGCTGAAGTGAATTTCTGAAGCGTTAATGATTAAAAGAAAAAACAACAAGAACCGTACAGAACCGAAAACCGTGAGTCTAAAACCGTGATACAAACCAAACCGCGGGTTTTGTGAACCGTGCCACCCCTAATACACACACACACATATACATACATACATATACACTCACCTAAAGGATTATTAGGAACATCATACTAATACTGTGTTTGACCCCCTTTCGCCTTCAGAACTGCCTTAATTCTACGTGGCATTGATTCAACAAGGTGCTGAAAGCATTCTTTAGAAATGTTGGCCCATATTGATAGGATAGCATCTTGCTGTTGATGGAGATTTGTGGGATACACATCCAGGGCACGAAGCTCCCGTTCCACCACATCCCAAAGATGCTCTATCGGGTTGAGATCTGGTGACTGTGGGGGCCATTTTAGTACAGTGAACAGAAATCGAGACTCATCAGACCAGGCAACATTTTTCCAGGCTTCAAATGTCCAATTTTGGTGAGCTCGTGCAAATTGTAGCCTCTTTTCCCTATTTGTAGTGGAGATGAGTGGTACCCGGTGGGGTCTTCTGCTGTTGTAGCCCATCCGCCTCAAGGTTGTGCGTGTTGTGGCTTCACAAATGCTTTGCTGCATACCTCGGTTGTAACGAGTGGTTATTTCAGTCAAAGTTGCTCTTCTATCAGCTTGAATCAGTCGGCCCATTCTCCTCTGACCTCTAGCATCAACAAGACATTTTCGCCCACAGGACTGCCGCATACTGGATGTTTTTCCCTTTTCACATCATTCTTTGTAAACCCTAGAAATGGTTGTGCGTGAAAATCCCAGTAACTGAGCAGATTGTGAAATACTCAGACCGGCCCGTCTGGCACCAACAACCATGCCACGCTCAAAATTGCTTAAATCACCTTTCTTTCCCATTCTGACATTCAGTTTGGAGTTCAGGAGATTGTCTTGACCAGGGCCACACCCCTAAATGCATTGAAGCAACTGCCATGTGATTGGTTGATTAGATAATTGAGAAATTGAACGGGTGTTCCTAATAATCCTTTAGGTGAGTGTATATACATACATATATACACACACACACACATACATATACATGCATACATATACATGCATATATATATATATATATATATATATATATATATATATATATATATATATATATATATATATATATATATATATATATATATATATATATATATATATATATATATATATATATATATATATATATATATATATATATATATATATATATATATATATATATATATATATATATATATATATATACACATACATACATATATATTACACAAATCGATTTCAATTAATACGCATAATAATGAGGGACGAATCTGGATAAAACTGCATAACACCAATGAATCTATGGTAAATCGCTAACATGCCACAGGAGAGGTTGAAAATACCTGGATAATATCTCTGACCTTCAGTACTAAAGGAAACCAAGATACGAAACCCCAAAAGCTGACAGACCGACATTAAAATTCCTAACTGACTGATGGCATCCTCAGTTGAGACGTGGTTTCACTCCCATTTTCATCCTCCACTGACTCCATCTTTAAAATAAACAGGAGGAAACAAGTGGCCATAACCATAAATAACCCATAATCTGACGCCATATTTCTCTGCGAGCTGTCAGAGGCGGTTTACACACAACATCAGGTGTTGACGGACGCCTGTTATTCCTCTTTAACTTGTGGGCAGCAGACTGCAACCCCAGCAGGAGAGGTGAGAATCTACAGTGACAGCCGCGCTGCCAAATTGTCCCACTACAGCAATATTGATTACGCTGCAGTGTAGCCATGAAGAGGACACTTGTGAAAGAGCAAGATGAAAGGCGTTGAGGATACTGACCTGGAATTCCAGCAAACCCACCATGGTCATTCCATCACCCGGGTCAAATTGACAATTGCTCGAGCTCATGTATATTAAAAAGCAAAGCAGTTAGAGGCACCCTGCTGGCCCAGTGGTTTAGATGATATCATTGATGTCACCACTTCAAATGTCATGACAAATTAGCTCCCAGAATACCTCAAGCTTGCATCGAATGGAACCGCAATACCGCTTAAGTTGTAGTGCAGGGTTAGCATTAATGGTTTCCATGGGAACAGGGTACCAGCGGGTTCGGAAAATGGTCCAGGAATGAAAAGATGCATCGGGTTGACCTCATGTGTCACATGCATAGCTTTAACTTCACTTATTTGAATCGTGCTGTTGCAAGGATGTACAAGAGTACGGGTGATTCGCAACAACCTATGAAGGATTACATCACTCCAGCTGCTAAATCTACAGCCCCATTTTCAATATTTCAAAACTCCCTGAAATGCCTGACTGTAGTCTTGAGTTTTCTTTCGGGAACAAACATGTCACAATATTCCTAATTTAAATTATTCTCACCAAGACATATGCAAAAAAAAAAAGGCGAGGCGAGGCCTGATTGAGTTGTGTTAGTAGAGTATTGACATTTTTTAATCTTGCGGTTATGGTAAGAGGTGTGACATTTCAGAAACACACTCAAAGCAGTTAACCAATCACAACACGCTGGTCCAGCTGACCAATCGGAGCACAATGTGCTTTTCGGAACGAGGAGCATCTTAGAGACAGGAACTAAATCGTAGGGGTGTGCCCGAAGCTGAATACCTTATTCAGAAAGGCCCGGATAATGGCTTCAAAACGAATAATGAATAATTCTGTCGAATAATATTCAGCTGCCACGGTCACTCCTCATGTTTGCTGGATAACAGATGAGCCAGGGGAAAACACAATATTATACATAACCCTCTAAAATCACTACATAATAATGAGTGTGTAAAGTGAATGAGTGTAAACACTACGAATGAAATGAGCGCAAATCAAATAGCTGCATTGCTGTTCCTCTCCGTGGACTTCAAAAGTCAGAGCTTGGCCAGAGTAAATCAATTAAAGGTGCAATGGGTGATCTGGGAAATACTAGCTTTAGCCTGCTAGCATTGAATGCATATGAGCCGACCCTCCCTGCAAATCGCTGTCCAAAGCCACACCCCCTCCAAAACATATGAACGCGCACAAAAGCGAGAAGCGAGATGACCAGAGACAACGTTATTGGATTACATCATGTTTTAAGGGGTTTAAAATACTACATCATACACTATTTGATATGTATATTTAAATGATTTGAACCTTGTACGGTATGATACACAAATGAATGGAATAAGCACAGCAAGATCGCAAATCAAACAGCCGTGTTCTCTCAGAAACTGACAAACCAGCTCTCGGTCAAGAGTAGCCTAATAATCAACTAAGATACATATACATTATCTACTACTTGATATGTCTATTTAATAAAAAATTGACTTTGTATATGATAGGCTACATATTTCTCTGTCTCACTCTCTCTGAGATCCTAATATTACTCAAAGTTCCACTGGGAAAAATAAAAATAAAAAAATAAATAAAAAAATAAAAAAATAAAATATATAATATATATCACACCTGTGTATGCATGTATACATTTCTCTTATTTATTTTTAAAATCACAAAAGTTCCCCAAGACGGGACTTGAACTCGGGTCGCCCGAAGCACAACCACTTTACACCTCAAAGCATAGACTATACAAGGCTATCAGCTCTAACAGTTAAGACAACACAACGCATATTTGTTCAGTGACGACTACGAAGAAAACAGATATAGACATAATGGTCTTCTCAAGTACTTGTAATTGAGTAATTGTACGAACGTACAAACATATTCATAATAAACAAAGAGTGTTTCATTGTGTTACATACATTAAAAAAAAAAGCAAAATAGGGGTGGGTGTCTTTATGCACCTTGTGATTTGGTTCTATTTCAACACAATCTGATTCTCAAACAATTTGCGATGCATCTTAATTTTTCAGCAACACTATGGGGGTGCAAATCTTTGGTGAGTTAATGTGCCTCACTGTAAAAATCTGTGTAAAGGTTCTGCATAAATTATGTACTAAATACTGCATTATGTTTGCTCTGACCCACCAACAGAACGTGGATATTATAATCTAGTCATTGCCACAGAGAGTTGGCAACCATAGAAAACAATCCAAAGATTATGTTAATTTAGAAAATACAAAACATATTATTTGCAGATCTGAAGAAACTGAAATGTACCTGAAGTCATAGGAGACGCTGGTGGTTGCGGAACCAGAAGTACTGGCTGCGTCGGTGGAGTCCTGGTCCAAACTGAATGTTTGTCCTGAACTGGTGCTAGGAATGAAGATGGACAAATCCATAAAGAGACACAGAGACAAGGAAAGAGTGTTCAATGGTGTTCAGTTAGCAACCCATTTTACTTCTATAATGTGACATATTTCAGAGGAAAAACTTTTATATTGAATATAGAATGAGTGGGGCTTTACTTATCAGGAATTGATTGAAACCAGTGTTGTTATTGTTAATTATTAATATATTCTCAATTAACACATTTTTGTTAATTAAAATAAAGCTAAAATGAAATTAAACGTATTCACTGATCAGGCATAACATTATGGCCTAATATTGTGTTGGTTCCCCTTTTGCTGCCAAAACAGCCCTGACCCGTCGAGTCATGGACTCCAGTAGACCCCTGAAGGTGTGCTGTGGTATCTGGCACCAAGATGTTAGTAACAGATCCTTTAAGTCCTGTAAGTTGCGAGATGGGTCCTCCATGGATCAGACTTGTTTGTTCAGCACATCCCACAGATGCTTGATTGGATTGAGATCTGGGGAATTTGAAGCCAAGTCAACACCTCAAACTCGTTGTTGTGCTCCTCAAACCATTCCTGAACCATTTTTGCTTTGTGGCAGGGCACATTATCCTGCTGAAAGAGGCCACAGCCACCAGGGAATACCGTTTCCATGAAAGAGTGTACATGGTCTGCAACAATGCTTAGGTAGGTGGTACGTGTCAAAGTTACATCCACATGGATGGCAGGACCCAAGGTTTCCCAGCAGAACATTGCCCAAAGCATCACACTACCGCCGACGGCTTGCCTTCTTGCCATAGTGCATCCTGGTGCCATGTGTTCCCCAGACAAGCGACGCACATGCACCCGCACCCGGCCATCCACATGATATAAAAGAAAACATGATTCATCAGACCAGGCCACCTTCTTCCATTGCTCCGTGGTCCAGTTCTGCTGCTCACGTGCCCACTGTTGCTGCTTTCGGCGGTGGACAGGGATCAGCATGGGCATCCTGACTGGTCTGTGGCTATGCAGCTCCATACGCAACAAACTACGATGCACTGTGTACTCTGACAGCTTTCTATCAGAACCAGCATTAACTTCTTGAGCAATTTGAGCCACCCATGACCCTGTCACAGGTTCACCACTGTTCCTTCCTTGGACCTCTTTTGATAGATACTGACCACTGCAGACCAGGAACACCCCACAAGAGCTGCAGTCGAGGGCTGACCCAGTCATCTAGCCTTCACAATTTGGCCCGTCAAACTCGCTCAGATTCTTACACTTGCCCATTTTTCCTGCTTCTAACCCATCAACTTCGAGGACAAAATGTTCACTTGCTGCCTAATATATCCCACCCACTAACAGGTGCCGAGATGAAGAGATAATCAGTGTTATTCACTTCACCTGTCATAATGTTATGCCTGATCGGTGTAAATGTTAGATGAAAAACTTAAAAGAAAATTAGAAATGTTGTCTGGGCAACTAACTAAAAGAATTTAAGTTTAATAAGTTAAAGCTAAATAAAAAAAAAAAAAAATTATTATATAAAAAAAAAAAAAAAAAAAAAAAAAAATGTATAATAAAAATCACAAAAGAACAAATTAAAACTGAAAAATAAAAAATACAAGATATTCAGAGAATTCAAAATATTACTAAATGATATTATATTTAATACTTGATTCTGATTTTCTGCCATTTGCAATGATTGTTTTGTACACTGTAATGGATTATAAGTAGGGCTGTCGATAGTTAAAATTATTAACACATGTAATGCACTTCCCCCGACCCAGACCTACTTAAGTCATGTTACATTTCATACAGTTAATTGATGAAGAATATGATGCAGGGCAACAACTCACTGTGTAATGAAGCCTATAGAAGGCACTTAGAATGTCTCTAAAATTCAAGATATGAGGCAAAATGCCCCTGTTTGAGTTTTAGTCTGGAGTTTTGAGTTTAGACTTGAGTTTTGAGTTTAGGGTGTTTTTATACTGGGCACATTTGATGCGGTCCGTGTCAGAGCACGATTGTTTCCACCGGTGCTATGCGCGAATACACTTGCAGGCTCATTCTCGCTCTTATCCAAGGAAAATCATCAACACTATCATCCCTTACATGTGTTTTATTGCACCAAATACATCGTCATCTGATTAAACGCATATGCAGTTACTTTTCTTGCGCACCCAAATCCCTGTTGCTTTCACATACACGTGAATCACGGCACAGTTCGAGTGCAGCCGAACTCAGACCACCTCCTTCAGGCAGTCTCGAATTCAGTACCTCTGAGCTCAGCTTACCTGGGTCTGCATGACAGCGTTCACATTACCAACTTGTCATGTGAACCATACCCCGTTTCAAACTGAACTGCCAGTGTGAAAACGCCTTCACATTCACATCATGATATACAAGCAATAGGCCTATCACACGAGTAATGATTGCAATATCACACGAGTCTTCTGTCCAGAATAGCACGAGATAAGTGCAAATGCAATACTGATCTTATACAACAGTTTAATAAAATAGATAAGGGAGTTAATATTGTGTTGTTTTAGACACAATATTGTCTGTTTTGCTCGGTTTGGTCAACTAAAATATAAAGACAAAGCAGAACTGTTCGCCTCCTGACTCTGAGCAATACACAGTGGTGTTTCATTTCTGAATCTGCATTTTGGACGAATCGGGTGAACCAATGATACAATGGACCATAAAGAGAACCATTTACTTCACTCCTGAATGAATCAGCCGTTTGAACGAATCGAATGAATGAATAAATTAATGAATGACTCAATCAATGATTTACTCCATTTTACCACCACCTACTGGTAGGAATGTCACAAGTACTGGGTGCGCGCACGCACGCACGCACGCACGCACGCACGCACGCACGCACACGCGCACACGCACGCGCACGCGCACGCACACGCACGCACTTGCTATCTTTGTAGTCTCTGCCGTGTCTCACTATATGAGGAAATGTACGCATAAACCGTCACTTCATGAGCATTTACCGTTTCATTTGAGAAAACTGTCATATCATGAACACAGACACTCAAAGGTCTTCACGGCAACCCGTCAAAATAAAAGCTTGGTTTAACGTGAAGAAATTGACAGAATATATTAGGCTACTGCTGGACAGTAGATTTAGCTACGTCTCTATGTAATAATAATACTACTAATAATAATTATGCCTAGATCGTTGCTTATTTTTCACTTGATCTTTTTTTATAAACGTTTACTTTTAAACAGCATACAGCCTTTAAATGTTTATGTATTATTTACTTGTAGTGATAATAATCATAAATAATAAACTCATTGAATTTAATTAAATAAATAAAAAAATTGTTAAATAAAATAAAAATAAAAACATTTTGCTGTGGTACCGAAATTGGTACAGAGTACCGTAAAATTTTTATGGTATTTGAACCGACTACTGTAATTTTGGTACCGTGACATCCCTACCTACTGGCAGTTTTAATTTCTTATTTAGAGTATAATTGCATTAAAAATAATTTCATATTTCCATATTAATAAAAACAAACATTAAAAAATATTATACTCTTTGTAATGTCTACTAGATTTTTACACAATAATGACTTTAGTCATTAATTTCTATAATAATAATAGAAATTAATAAATATACAATTTCTCAGCCAAATTTGATGTGAGATTAATTAATCGCCACATCGTGTAACTAATTAGATACAAAATTTTCAGCGCTTGACAGCCCTAATTAGAAGATAAACAGTTACGATTTTAAAACGGTTTCACCTCAAATCGCCATAATTATTCATGTGGTGAAATGCTGTGTAATAAGTGGTATGACTGTACCGTATCCCTTAAATGTCAGTCTAGTTTGAACTTACCACTTGCAACTGTTTTCCTCACAGAAGCTCTGCGTTTAAAGACCTAATCAAATATTTCAACAAGTCAATATTTTGGGTCTAATTATTTACTTATGTAATTATATGTGTCAAGTAGCCATGTAATAAGCGGAATAATGTACATCCAGACGGTTGTTATCGCAGAATAAACCCCTTCAGAGTGATGCAAGACCTGATCACAACTGGCTGGATGTACATTATCCCTTACTTATACCAAAATAAAGTTTAAAATCAAATGAATTGCAAATAGTCAACTAAAACAATAATTGGAGAAAAAGTTGTTTCAATTTGACTTCATGTTACTAATCTTATCTTTCTCAATAACTTTAATCTCAGGCATACTCAAGAGGCCAAAGCAAAAGGGCTACTGAAGAATACAAAAGAACAGAGTTGATCCGACCTGCTGCTTGCTATTCAACACATTATACAGCGCTGGGATTGTGACTATACCAGAGTTTATCAGGACTACCATTCAAAGGATGGCAGTCATTAACTACAGTTCACGGCTTTGTGATGAAACCCAACGTGCCCTTTTTATTATGGCCGAAACCAACTCCAGATTTCTCTTTTATACTCCTCAACAATCCCTCTCAGACAGCCGCTTTTGCCTCTGAAAGCTTTGTCTGCCCCAATAGTGTTTCCAATTCTCTTATTATTCAGGCCTGTTTGAGAGATGATAACCTTTACAGAAAAGTATAATTAAATCGCTTCACCAACTGTGTTGATAAAAAAATATATTTTCCATGGGGTGGGGTTGTGATTGGGGAAACAGTGAGAGACCTTTCTGATATTTCAAAGGGAAATAGATGGAAATGAGTGTGATTGTTTGAAAGCCAAAAAAATAGATGCTTAAACATTCAAATCAAAGGTAATGAGAAAAGGTTAAGCGTGCCGTCTGTTGCCGCGAGACTGCATTTGATTGAGACCTCATTATGTACATTGACGGAAAGGTGACAATTAATTTCTGGCAGTTTTAGCACAGGTGAGGCGACTTCATCAAAAAAATGAAAGGGCAGGCGTATCAAATCCATAGCATGCGGATATCTGTATTATACGCTTAATTGTTACGACGTGCCTCAGAATCCCAACGAATTATTAAGTCACTAAGAGGACAAGGGTGAATAATGAACTAGAAACACAACATAAATCGATTATGCAATATTATGACTTAATTATGGCTTTTCCACACCAAATTTAGAAATGTAAAACAATAATAAACTCTATCTTACTGTGATGATTTTATTCACATTAGGGATGGGTGATATGAACAATATTTTATATAAAAGATACTAATATATAAGGTGTAAACTAAAATAACTAACATATACATGATGGTATGTAGTTATTTTTGCTTAAAATAAAAAAAAAAAAAAAAAGTTTACACTGTATATATTGTATTGTGGTGATTAGGGATGTCACGGTACCAAAATTCCAGTAGTCGGTACCAATACCATAAATTTACGGTACTCTGTACCAATTTTGGTACCACAGCAAAATGTTTTTATTTTATTTAACTTTTTTTATTTTTTATTTAATTACATTTAATGAGTTTATTATTTATGATTATTATCATTACAAGTAAATAATACATAAACATTTAATGGCTGTATGCTGTTTAAAAGTAAACATTGTTTATAAAAAAAAAAGATCAAGTGAAGCCTAATATATTTTGTCAATTTCTTCACGTTAAACCAAGCTTTTATTTTGACGGGTTGCCGTGAAGACCTTTGAGTGTCTGTGTTCATGATATGACAGTTTTCTCAAATGAAACGGTAAATGCTCATGAAGTGACGGTTTATGCGTTCATGTCCTCATATAGTGAGACACGGCAGAGACTACAAAGATAGCGAGCGAGTGTTGCACGCCCGCACATCGGCACCCGTCATTCACACAGAGACGCAGAACATGCAGGAGTAATACTGAAATAGTATTTTGCAGTTTAATATTCACAGACACTAGTATATATATTCGGCTACAGTCTGGAGCTCTGCACTTGGATAAACACGGAAGCGACTGAACGCAGCTGCGGGTACCAGATATACTCGGGAGTTGGTACTACCAGTACTACAGAAATGCTGGTATCATCACATTTTTTAAATTTCAGTACCGACTTGGTACCGAAGTACCAGTACTTGTAACATCCCTAGTGGACTATTAAAAAAAGTGTAAATTAAATACATTATACATTATATATAAATTATTACATCTTAATACATCTTATTTGATTATATCTTCTATTTTTATTTTATTTTTTATCTGAAAAAAAGATTATTCAAAAGAAAAGAAAATTTTTTTATGGCATCAGTGCAAAACAGCTTGACGTTATGTAACATGAGCGCAAAACACTAAAGCTAAAATATAATTGCATATAATATGTATATATATTAATAAAAAAAAAAATATATATATATATATATATCATTTTGACTATATTCTGATTGGATGATAAACATTCTACACATCAGTTATATTCTATATTAATATACTACATTATAATATTATAATAATTCTGTATTTCATACCAGTGTCCAATCCCAATTAATCTTGATAAAATAAAATAAAATAAAATAAAAAATAAAAAAATAAAATAAAATAAAATAAAATAAAATAAAATAAAATAAAATAAAAAATTTGAACTCGCGTGAATGATTTTGGAGCAAAAAAACAAACACCTTTTGTGTTGAGTCAATAAAGTTCAATTCACCTCTTTAAACTCTGCAGCTCGTCCAGCGTGAAGTCGAAGATGTTGGCCATGTGATGATTGGTGCTCCAGGCAGAGGTGAGGTCATTCTGCAATAATGTCATAAACAAAGTATGAAACGCAATGTTAAATTCATTTTATGGGATTGTCTCATTATCATTTGGACGATGATGATAATCACAGCTTTGATTATGACGATCAGAACCTTCATGGCTGTTACAGTCACTCTAATGCCGTCTTTGAAGTTGCTCATGGCATTATTAGTCGTTCTGCCTAGAGTGTCAAGGATGTGTAGTATAAGAAAAGCATGTCTGGGGACTGGAGACCTCTCAGAAGGATTTGTCAGTTAAATGCTTTAGAGGATGACTGTAATCCTTTTTAGAAAATTTAGAAAGACAGAATGAGAGGGTAAGAGAGGGTTAGGGAGTAACAAACTAAAAGTAGCGACGTAACCCAACTAGACTTTGTCAGCAGAGTGACTACTTTTTGTACTTGTCGGCTGTAGTGCAGCTGAATTCTTGCGCTAAAGGCTAGCTTGACTGTTCAGCTACTTGAAATCATGAGTAGCTTGTAGCTTGACTTTCAAAGTAGATTCTCCAACAGTGAGAGAAAAAAGGTGAAGAAGAGAAAACTAAGGCAAGAAAAAGACAAAACAACACTCGAAAAGAGGGGGGGAGAAATGCAAGGTCTGCATGGCAGCAGGCATCAAGGAATAAAAAGAAGATCACCATGGGGCGCAGAGAGATGCTAGAGAGAGATGAAGAGGGGCAGGAGAAGACGTCGAAGAGTAAACTTCACACGGCTCATATTTGAATTTAAAAGTCCGTACATAAGAAACCTTGTAGAAACATGGCTGAAAAAAAAAAAAAAAAGAAGTAGCAATTCGCTTGGCTGCATGAAATTACACCATTGAGGAATTCAAGAAACTTCAAGAAGTGCTAGACCACAAAATCTCAGTAAGGGAAGCTCAGATTTGGACTGAGATGTCAAACATAGTCTCAGAAGTCCAACACTTCACCTCTTCATGAATCTGATTTCAAGAGGACTGCACAAACTGAATTATTTAGTTTTGTGTGCGTGTGTGTGCGCGTGTGTGAGTGAGTGAGAGAGTGAGTGAGAGCGCGTGTGTGAGAGAGAGAGAGAGAGAGAGAGGGAGAGGGAGAGGAGAGGGAGAGAGAGAGAGGAGAGAGAGAGAGAGAGAGAGAGAGAGAGAGAGAGAGAGAGAGAGAGAGAGAGAGAGAGAGAGAGAGAGAGAGAGAGTGTGTGTGTGTGTGTGTGTGTGTGTGTGTGTGTGTGTGTGTGTGTGTGTGTGTGTGTGTGTGTGTGTGTGGTTTAGTGATAGATCAATATATATCAGCTAGGCCAACCCGAGGTTCGTGAAGGAACTGCAGGAGGTTTGGAAATTGATGTAAAGCTAAAAATGTACATAAAAATGTAAAATCACAATAAATAAAAACATCAAAATAAAACACTAAAAAAAGATGAAATATTTAGTTTACTTGCATGGCATGTGATGATTAACAGAACCATGAACATGCAAATGTGTTGTTAAATCATTTAAAAACTAATATTTTAGGTACTTTTTGTGGAAACCATGACACTTTTTTCATTATTATATTGGCTGTCTCTAGATATCAATGATGGCCACTGAGCAATTCATATCAATTCAAGTAATAAATACACTTTAGTGGTGGCCGGCTGCATGAACTGCTTAGACGAAGCAAGTCATCTCATTATCTTTCTTTAAGACTGGTCAAAAGCTTTTTAAATAAAAACATAGACTTCCATATATATATGAAAATATAAGACTGACTATTACTCTTTGGTTAACTGCTAGTTGGTCAAACTAGTTCTTAACATAGTATTTGTGCCAGTGTTCATTTTGATAGCAAATTTTGATTTAGTTTTAGTCATAGTCTTTAGTCATATTTTAGTAATCTGAATTGTTTTAGTTTTAGTCAGTCAATTGAATATCATAAGATATTAGTCGACTAAAATCTAATGGGTTTACCAGCTCTGCTCCTGCTATTATCTGGTTTGCATTTCTCTAAAATATCCAAACTCATTATATTCTCCAGGAGAAAACATCTATTAACTTTTTGAAGGTTTGAACATGCAATACAGACACGGATTAAACTGCTGTGACATATAACATGTCTTTTTCTTTTGTTGTTTGATTAACATTAAATGACGGACAGCAGCAGGTTGATTAGGCTACTGTCACTTTAAGGCCACTTTTTCTATTGATTGAGAGAGGAAATACTGCAGTAGATTGCCTTAGAATGCCCTAATTTACTGTCATGACGAGTGAATATTGTAGAAACATTCCACAGTAGAATTAATGATGCTGTACACCGCAATAACGAGTGTACAGCTGATGTACACTCAACGGCTGTCCAACTTCACGCACTCGTTTTCATTCACTGCTTCAAGTGAACTGTATTAGTGGATAATGTAGGGAATAGTGAATGAAGGTTTAGGGAGCGATTTCGGATTCAGCCATAGGGTATAATGTGATCTCAGCTGTGTCCTCACTACAGTGCAATAGTGAAAAGGGAACCCTCTCAAACAGTGTCGCGCTGCGCCGCGTTCCGAACGTTATTTAAGCGACATATACCGGTATTGCGGTATAATCAAAATTTATATCGTAACAAAAATAAACACCGGTAATCGGTATGAACCGGTATACCGCCCAGCACTACTGTTTACGTTCATAACCGACTGGGTTTACGTGAATACTCACCAAAACTGACATAATTTGACATAATGGAAAGAAGTGAAAGAGAGCTCAATTACTCGTGCACTGACGTCTGAGAGGCAACTGGCCTAGAACCCTTTTTTATTAGACAGACCATAACATCAGAACACAGATTTTAACCAGACACGAAAGGTCATGTTATACGGCTGGTGTCGAAGTGAAAGGTTACCCGGGTGAAAAGCTTACATTAGGAATTGCATCTTCCAGTAGCCACTTGGACCTCTTCTTTCTCCGCTTCTCCGCAGGAACCGAGTTACTGCAACAGAGGAAGACGAGAAACATTCAGTCGACATAATTGAGCATAATAACAACTGAACTAAATAAATTGTCATTCAATGCATCATCTCCACCCACTAAACATGTCATTACAGATTTGAGAGCCAAAACTATTGAATCCTAAAAAGGAGATGTGGCTGTCAAATGTAAAATTATAGGGGAGAAGCCACGTGTCTTTCAGTGCATTCATTACATTCTCAAAGCATGGAAAAATCTAAATTCCCTTTGAAACGTTAAAAGAAAGAACGACCTCAGTTATGATCAGCCGACTGGATAAACAACAAACAAATAGCACTGTGAACCAATTAAAATATTTAATTGGGATCAGGTTCATGATAATCAATTTTAATGTTTCCATGTGACATTAACAAGAGGTATCATTCATAAAAATGGGAGGCACTAATAAAGAAAATAAAAGATGTGCTCAGAAATGCTCAGAAAAGGTGTAACTAACCTGCTTCTGCTGGCACCTTTTTTGCGGCCCCTGTGGCCCTCACTGTTCTGGGCTTTCTCTGGGAACAACTTAGTTGGGGGGTTAGGAGGGACCCTCGTCCGTAATCGGAAAATACATTTCCTCTTCTTTATCTCCTTCCCACAGAGAAACCTAAAACAAAGTGTCAGAATAAATATCCAGTTTTTTTTTTTCCTGAATATAAGACAACCCTAGTCTTCAGACTGACGGTAGAAGGTCTGGACTCCATCGCAGCTTTCATTGGTCAATGACCACCCAAGAGGACGTTTGACTGACATGTAACGCAACCAATCACAGTTCGTTTTGTTCTGCGTCAAGTTTAGGGGTGTGAAAATGTAAAGTCGATGTCCCTGCAATAACAGACCGGCGTGCGTCTATAAATGATTCATTCAAGAACTTTGTGCCAGTTTACTGCAACAGTGGAGCCGTGAACTTCACATACTTTTGAAAAACCAGCGTTTAGCTGATCCTGGTAAGTGCTCATTGTCACAGTTGTAAACACAATGGCATTCTTCTTCCCTGAGTGAGTTTGGAGTCGTGGCATTTGTTTGGGAAAAAAGGCTTTTTGAAGACCAAATTTTATATTTTATAAAGACATTTTTTTTATAAAGAAGATGCTTTTATTTGAAAATAATTTTTATATTGCATATTTTCATTTCATGTCATTTTTGTATTGAAAACACTTTTTAGCATACCATAAAAATAACCTGTAGCCCATCTGAATTATATAACATTCAGGTCAGTGAAAACCATGTAGCCTACTAACATTTCATTAACAGCAGAAGTGAAATCTGGGCACCACCTTACGTTTTAAAAGCACTTAGCTTGGTTCTGTCAGCGAGGCACACAAACATGACAGTCGCGCGGCTCTTAGACGGTAAGCTTTTCTTTGACTGTTAGCGGCTTTAAGACTATCTTTTTGTGCTCAGTCTTCTAACATTACACTGACACACCGTGTTTCTTGGCACACTCGTTTTACGTGTATTTGGGGCCACCTATTGTTGAGAGTGTATTATTGACATGTAAAAGTCTAGACCCTGAATACAAGATAAACATGTTTTTTCATATGCATTTCTAAGAAAAAAAACAAAACATTGTCTTATATTCAGAACAACACGGTATATTAAATACATCACAAATATATTTATAAAAACACACAAACACACACACACACACACATATATATATATATATATATATATATATATATATATATATATATATATATATATATATATATATATATATATATATATATATATATATCACACAAAAGGAAAAAATTCTTACTTGCTTTTATAGTTGTTGAGGGCATCAAGAATAAACTGGCCTCGTTCAGACAGAGGGGTATTGGAGAGCTGAAGGGGTAGAAACAGGTAAGATAGTCTGATATGAGACATTTCCTTTGCTTGTTGCCTTGAGCTGTCATGTTTCAATGAAGACAAATGAAGCCCATAGGCTTCGCTATAGTTGTTAAGTCTTCCATTCAGAGAAGTCTGAGCAATTTAGCAATGCTGTTTTCTCGGATTACACATGACAACAAACAAGTGGTTAGAACAGGGGTCTCCAACACATTGCTCACAAGCTACCAGTAGCCCGTGGTCTGATTGGAAGTCGCTCGCCAAGATGTACTTTTCATCCAGTCAGAGTAAGCTAATATGGACAGGTGTCTCACCCCCTCCAATGCAAATTCAATATTTATTTGACATATTGGCCGTGGGGTTATTTTTTTATGTAACGCTCAAAATAATTAATTGGTTAGTGTAGATCCAACTCAAATTAAACTAGTTCAAACTAATTAACGAGTATTTAGAACTTTATTTTTCTTTTGAGTTCTCAAAACTGACACATTTTAAGTAATCTGAACTTTTTCATTGTTTTGAGTTTTATGAACTTGTTTCTTTTAATTTAGACCGACTTAAGCCCGTTTCACACATACTCCGTCTGCAGTGCATATGCGGTGCGTGTTGCAGCGTATTGTTTTCCTTGCTTTACCCGAGGCAAAAAGCCACATTCAGTGTGAAAGCTCTACCCGGTTAACATGGGTACGCAAAAAAAATATGCATCGCAAATGCACTGCAAACAGAGTATGTGTGAAACAGGCGTTAAATTTAACTGAAACTGGGCTGGGATTTCTATTTCCCAGAATGCTTTACCATGACACTCAAAAGAGACAGTAAATGCAAATGAAAAATGATGTGTTATAATATTAAGGTTTTGTTAGTGCAAACTTAATCATGGTGAAAAGTGGAGCATGAGCTTAGTTTGAGAACAGATATATGTTATATTGCTGTCCTCATTCAACAAGTGCTATGCTAATGCTACCAAAGCATTGTGTAACCAATTTTTTTTTTGTCTTGCCAACTTATTCGGGTTTACATTGTACATGCAGATGTAGCTACAATATAACAGAATAACAACCAACAATAGAAAAAAACCCTATCGGGACTTTCAAGACTTTCAAGTTTCAATCAAGAATGTCATCTCACTTATACGACTACAAGGCAGTACTGGAAAGAAAAGTTTGCTTCATTACAGTGTTCAAACAAAGAAAAGGGGGGAAAACCATACTATTTACAAAAGGAATGGGAGAGTAGATTCTTCTTTACAAATAGGTGAAAGATGTGTGTGCCTAATTTGGGGCGCTAGCAACAGCAAAGTCTTTCCTTAATTCATCATTAGCAAGTTAGCAACAGTCTCACATAGGCGCAGCATGCAGTGTAGGTTTAGTTTTGTGTGAAAACATGACGGAAGGCAGAGTGCTGAGAGAAATTATATGAAACAATTTAGGAATGAATGAACTCTATGAATGTATAAGAGGGAACCGACTGTCTTCAGAAAAAGTTGATGACATTTGCTTTTTTATCCTCCCTCCATGTAAAGCCTAATAAAGTAACATTTATAAGCACAGCGCTGCTTTGTTTACAGAGGTTATTGTGCAAACAGCTCTATTTCTGCTGTTCCATGAGCGCCACCTACTGCCAGAGAGTGGATGTACATGTTCATTCAGCTGATTTCATTTCATTGTTTGCCATTTGTGTTCAGATCAATGCAAAAATCGGACCAAATATTTGTTGTAAATTTTAACAGGTAGATGGAAAATAATCTAATGTGCATTCTTTTCTCTGACATTAATGGATGACATTAGGGCTGGAACGACCCGTTGACGTAATCAATTAAGTTGAATTCATAAATGAGTCGATTTGCATGGAATGCGTCGATGTTATTACAAAGTGTGGAAAACATTTAAACAGAGACCGAATAATCGAATCCTTTACTTTTATTTTGGATGCGATTAATCGTTTGACAGCACTATTTTAAACGTCTTTAAAGTCAGTGTTGAACCGTAAATTGCAATAGTTTTTTCTTCCCTATTGTGATGTATATCTGAATTAAACGACTTCAGGAATGAGAGCAGGACTGGATTTCATCCTCAGGAATTGATTGGATCGTGAAGTTTCTAACTAAATGGAGGCAGATCTAAATGTCAGTTTGCAGTCAGTCGTGGCGAATATTTAGCCCCAACCTCCGCAGAGACATATGTCATGGACACAACAGATGTCTTTCGAGGGGGAGGGAAGGTTAATGTTTTTGATTAAAGATTAGAAGGGCACATAAAAAAAAAAATTAATAATAAAAAAAAAAAAAAAATCAAGTGGGTAGTTGCTTACTGACTAAAAGCCCATCCAAAAGTTACACTCTTAAAATGATCTTGGATAGAAAAAGCTTGAATATATAACCTTGCCCATCTGGAAATGATCCCAGTTGTTGCTGATGAAGGTAAGGATCTCTTCCAGTTCAAAGTATTTCTTCTTACTTTGGACTCCCAGGTTGTACAGGGCAAGATGGACCACATCCACCCTGAAAATGAAAAATAAGTTGGCTTAAAAAAAATAAAAAACCTCATGCAAAATGCCACTTAAGAGCTCTAAAGTGTAGAGACTACTAAGCTAAAGATGTTTTAGACCTAAAGCAGAAATGCTCTTAGATAAAATGGCCAAAATCTGCATGTAATGTCACATGGTAAATGTTAAATAGAGTGCCATTCTGTTCACAAGGCAAGGTCCATTTTAACACACCAGACTTTTTAAGAAGGATAAAGCTTAAATCCGAACCGAGACTGACTTCATACCTAAATATCCAGCACATCCAACTCACTGTATTTCAAGAGTAATCCCCTGCTATCATAGGAAATCCTCTCAGTACCAAATCTTTGGTTCATATGGCTATTTCTCATTTGGGACAAAAAGCAAGAATCATTGTCCAGACAAACTCTATGCTGAAAAAAAACCCCCAATGAACCCTCACTTTACTTTCTGAAATAGCCAGGCGTACCAGAGAAAAAGCTCCGGATCGAGAGCTCCGGCCTGTATCAATCAAATCCAACACTTTGACTGTATAATTCTGACACAGATCTGGGCGCAATCACTCGTAAGGGGGGAAAGAAGAGCTGACATTTACCATCTGAGAGCCAGTCGCTTGATGTATTCCACTCCTTTATTGCACATCGCACAAATGAACAAGTAAAACCTGGGAGAGAAAAGACAGAAAATGGAGTCATTTAAATTACACACCTTAGAGAGGTACAAATGGTGCTGCGGCAACAGAAAAATTGTGCTTGACAGTGTCATTATGATCTTTTAAAAATCCCCTAATGCATGTAATTTCGCCTGTGTGCGACGCTGCATTAAGTTTGTCGCAATATTCACTAATCATCACTGTTGAGATGTTGCGAATAGAGAATTTCACTTTGGTTATTGCATCCATTGATCTTTCTGAAAAGCAATGGCTTATATTTCATTATAAAATGGAAAACGCCGACCCTAAAATCTGATTGGACCGATTCGCCATTCAAAGCCACCAAAGAGCAATTTCCAGCAACAAGCAATTTGTCTCTACACACTGAATGTGAAACAGCTGCAAGACACAATCACAGCCAATCAGAGGCTACTTGATGTTTACAGCTATGTGGAGCTGGATTTTCGACCAATGAGATTTAATTTCATTTCATTAAAGCATGCAATCAGAAAAATGTGTTGCTCACCATGAGTATGTAGCTGGTTCGACAAAAATGTTTATTTTGATTATTTCAATATTTCGATAATTTAACTATATATTGATTATTATATGCAACATGAGGTGATTTTAGGCAGCTTTTAGGCACTCCACTTCCAAGTTCTGCCTAAAAATACCCTTCAGCCAAGATAAAATCTTGAAAAAACTGCTTTAATGATATAAAGCCAAATGCTTTTCAGGAAAATTCATTGATGTGAGGGGAAAGATGAGAAATCCATAATGAGGTATTGATGCAAAGATGCAAGTTGTTTTGTTGATAAATGTAGCTCTGCACATACCTATCTCCAAACATCATGGACTCCTGTAGGCACTGTGTACACGCCTCATGAAACCACTGCTCGCAGCGAAAACATTGCAGCATTTTCAGGTACCACCTGATAGGAAAATACAAGAATAAGAAATTAACTGTCAACTCTTACTTAGACGCAAAGCCCAAAACAAACCAATTACATTTCAAGATAAACAAAAATTAGGGTGTGTGTGCGATGGAGTGATGCTCAGACTTTCCATTCAGGTGGTTTGTGTATAGAACAGCAGCAATAGCAAAACCAGTAGTCCAGCATTACTAGATGTTTCTTGAAGCTGGATAACTACTACACATGTCTAATAGGGATGCACCAATGCCACTTATCTAGACCAAGCATAATAATAATGAATAATTGGTTACATTTATATAGCACTTTTCTCTGTACTCAAAACGCTTTACAAAGGAAGGGGGAATCTCCCCAACCACCACCAATGTGCAGCATCCATCTGGATGATGTGACAGCAGCCATATTGCCCCAGAACGCCCACCACACACCAGCTTATTGGTGGAGAGGAGACAGGGTGATGAAACCAATCAGTGTATGGGGATGATTAGGAGGCCATGATGGGCAGAGGCCAATGGGCAAATTTGGACAGGATGCCGAGGTTACACCCCTACTCTTTTTTTCTAAGGATTTTTAATGAACACAGAGAGCCAGGACCTCGGTTTAACATCTCATCCGAAGGACGGAGCTCTTTGACAGTATAGCGTCCCCATCACTATACTGGGGTGTTAAGACCCACACAGACCACAGGGTGAGCACCCCTGCTGGCCTCACTAACACTTCTTCCAGCAGTAACCTATAGTTTTCCCAGGAGGTCTCCCATCCAGGTACTGGTCAGGCTCAGCCCTGCTTAGCTTCAGTGGGAAACCAATCTTGGGCTACAGGGTGATTTGTCTTCTGGGGCATTAATATGGCTGATCACCATTCACCAAGGCATCATAAAAATCTAAATATATTATTTCCTTTCTTTTTCAGTAAAACAATATGTTGGGTAAGAGATTTCAAAGAGAGGAATCATATCAGTTAGCATAATTTGGTTAGTAAATACTCGTATAGCAAAAAGTTATGTGTTATTTTAGCTTTATTTTATACTATTATAGTATTTATTTGATATTGTTTTGCTTAATGATTTTTAGTTTTCATTTTAATTTTAGTTTAAGTTTTATTAGTTTTTCTATAATGTGCTTTTGTCATTTGTATTAGTATATTTCTATTTATTTTTAATGTAATTTATTTTATTTCAGTTTTAGTCAGTTTAATACTTCAACTGCCAAGGCAATATTTCTCATTTTTGTTTAATTTTTTTAAGTTTAAGTTTTTCATCTAATATTTATATTTTATAAAGAAAATAATTTTTTCATTGTTTAAGTTTTAGTAGTTAACAGTAACAACATTGTGCTGGTTATTGTCATTTTTAAGTAAAACATCAAATGTATAATTTATGTTTAACTTTCAGAATTCTATTCAGTGTCACAGTGCACATATAGAGCTGCTGCTGAACAGTGTTGCAGACTGTGATACAATAATCAGATGACCACAGCTACGAAGCAAGTAGGGACTTTATTTTTCAGCAGCGCTGTGACAGCCCCTGTTCTGCTGTTTGTTGCATAACACATGCAATTTTTCTTTTGATCAAAATGATTACACTGAGTGAGGAGACGGCAACCGAGCACACGAGGCAGAGGCGTGTGAGTGCATTTGTCATGCTTTCCTCACAGTTTTTTCTTACATTTCACTGAAACATGCAAAAAAAAAAAAAAACAGTTCAGTACAATTAATGAAATGTCAAAATTTTGATTTGTTGCATTGAATCAGCTTTTGGTATAGAATAGGGGTGTAACGATATTAAAACCGAACCAATACACCACCGCGATACACCACCCATATACCGAACCCGTCCCGCCCCCTGCTGCCCCGGGCCAGCTCTCACTATTTTTTTCTTCCTTGACATTTGATTAAATAGTAATTAGTACACTTTTAACGACTAATAACAGCTGTATTTTTACTAAATATTATTATAATTATATTATTTACTAAATATACACTAAGTTTTGTCTTCTAAGTGCATGTCACATGACTTGGGTGATCGCTCAAGCTGAATTGTGGAAGGACAAAGAGAGCCAGTTTCCCCATTTAGCCAGGTTGAATAAATGCTACCTTGGAGTCCCAGCAACATCGTCGTTTTCGTAGCTTGTTATGAAATAAAATAAAACAAAACAAAATTCTCTCTCACCTCAGAAAACCGCTTTCCATTATTCTGTGCTCGTAGCGCACACTCTTCAATTACACGCGCGTGTTATTAAATGATTAAATGATCTTCAATTAAATGCAGCGGCACGCGCTGTATATCACTTCATAAAGCACAAAAGAAACTATGAGCAACATTATGTTGTCAATTCAAGTCATGAAATAAAAGTACTTTACTGTATTAACAAAAACTGCTATTTAATAGCTTTAACTTATAAGCCTATTTATTCAACAGTATTAGTCATAGTCATACAATTTATGTGTCTGCTAAAGTGGGACATTACTCGTGTGTGTGTGTCATCAATTTTTATGAAATAAATTAGCTTTTCTTACATTATGGTAAATGGTAAAATGGTAAAATGAGTAGATTATTTCTGACTAGTCTACAGTGGAGGCATTTATTTAATTTTAGTTTACTCAGGTTTGCTAACTGATCTAAAGAAAGCGTGAAGCCAATATATAAAGTTAATAAAGATTATTATTAAATTAAAAGTGAATCTAGTGTTATTATTGCTGGTGCCCTGTCATGAACCCTGACTCCACAGCAAACAGAACTGAACTGAACCGAACCGTGGCTCCAAAACCGCGACATGAACTGAACCGAACCGTGGCATTGGTGTATCATTACACCCCTAGTATAGAAGCAAGTAATTTTAGTGCTTTAACTTAAATGTATTTTATTTTAGTTAGCAGCCAAGGTAACATGGGCTTTCAATAAAGCTTGACTGCCTTGGATGCAGTAGAAAGGCAAAAAACAAAACAAAACAAAACAAAAAAAACAAAACAGAAAAACGCTGTTGTCTTCCCTTTTACAAAATAGGCAGGAAAACTTCAACACCTATAATGCACTGGGCATGTTGCCGTCCAAGGCCACTCCCAGTCTGCTATGAATACACTTACCAAGTCAAATACCACATTTCGTGGTCCAGGTAACATGGAGAAAGAGTTAACATTGACTACATTTACATGTGCACCAATAATGCGATTATCTCCAATAATCAGAGTAGGGATGCACAATATATCATCCACCATATCAGTCTGTATCTGACAATATATTGTCATTTTTAATGCTATCGTTATCATCCCCATGAAAGAAAACACTGTGTCCCAATCATTGTGAATGAATCATATGGATTTTTTTTTAGTTAATTAACCCGCTAGCAAAGCGCTCCAGTTTACCAGTGATCCTCTTTAGCTTAAGAGCATGCAGCCGTAGGAAATCAAGCGTCGCATCAGTTCAGAAAGGCCACGTCAGTCAAGCTCGCATCAGCAGATAGTCAGCTGTTCCTGACATGCACCAATCCAGTTTCGACACCTATCACCGCGGCCATTTAAATTCTATTGCATCGCCGCTTGCAAATCAAACTCCCTCCTTCAACCTCAGCTCCACCTAACCAAACCTGTGTTTAATCTGCCTTTGTTTCAGATTAACAGGTCTCTACATTGCAAGTATTTTTCTTATGTATTTGTTTTGTCTCATGTAATTGTGAATTGTAATTATGTATGCATATACTGGTTCTGTTCTGTACCCCAGGGGGGTTGACTTGCTGCTCTCCCTGCTCTCTCCAGGCATGGGGAGTTTTTGCCCAGAACAGAACCATACCGCCAACACTAACTGTATGCTATTATTGTAATAAATAATATACTTGACAAAGTGGTCCTGACTGAACCTGGGTCACTAAGGGTTTCATTGCATTGAAATTTAAGACAACACAACTTTTGTTTTTAACTTTCCACCTTTATTCATAACATTTCTTTAAAGATTATTTTGTTTTTAAATGTTGTCGAATCTGATGTATGACTTTAGAAATTATATTTCAAAAGCCAATCGCACGCCGTGATTGATGTACCTACTGGTTGAGGAGCAGCATGTCTTTTAAGTCATCTGACTAGTGTGACAGGACAGTAGATGTGATTTTGCGGGACAATGCGAGATGTGTGTGAGAGATAACTTTACTGCTATTGTGTAAATATATATATTTTTAAATTCACATTAGTTAGAAAGCCTATTTGCCATCACATTGGATAATAACGTTTTAAATCGCCAAATAAGTTTGTTAATTGGCTCTGTGACGATCACTGCCCAAGTTCGAGTGATACAATGTAATTTACTCTATGGGACCTATTCAGTCTACTAAATATAATAAACTGAATAACGTGTGTCTCTCTTTTACTTTCATTTTAACATCAACTATTATGCAATTCAGGGAAAACCAGTCAAAGAAAACATTTCCAATAACTGATTCTGATAAAAGTGTTTTCCAGCAGTATTTTTGTTGGATCTCTAGGGTTTAATCAGGATGTTATCCAGTATGTCTCTAGAAGAAGTCCTGGCTGGTGTAGCTGTATTTAACGAGTTTTGATGAAGTGCACAGTGCACACTGGTTCCTTTGACCGTTATCAGCAAATGGATTTTTAAACGGCAATCACAATTTTTACTAGGCCTATTATAAAAAAACAAAATAGCCGACAGACTTGAAATGCGGGACAAGCTTACATCTTGCAGGACGTGGGACTCCCCATTTCAGGACTGTCTCGCAAAAATCAATTTAAAAAACTGAGTATAGAGGTCTTGATTAAAGCATTCATCGGCATTCGCCTACTCCTGAGCGCCAAACTACATTTGAGTATCATAAGGCAAGATGCATGTTTTTGTGCTGTTGTCGTTTAGTGAAATGTACAGTGTTTCTGAGTGTTCTCATATAACTCTGTCCTCGTTCATTTGTATGTTCATCTATAAGAGTTGTTTGGGCTGTTTAATATTAGGATTTTGTTTTAACATTTCCCATTTCCCAATGCCTAGATCTCTAGCGCAAAATGAAAGGTACGAGAAGAAACGGGGCAGACTCACTCTCCGGGTCCTCCACAGTAGCAGTAGCACTGCTGATGGTTCGTACGATGCAAAGAGTCCCACTCCAGCTCCTCTGGATTATAGGTCAGCACCTGCTTCATGGCCTGCAGCGCTTTGGCAATTGGCCCTTTTTTCAGAGCTCCCCCTTTCTGCCACACACATTAAACACATATCAGCAACTTAATCCCTTATCCTGATCCCCATTAATTTATGTGGAAACAGAAAGAGAATATAGTGTATACACATGGATATGAAGGACTTACTCTCACAGCTAAGGTAAAAATGCACTTCCTGCAGAACCATGAGGGCAGGTCAGCTGAGCTCTCCACTGGGGGCAAGTGGCAGAGCTGGTGATAGCCTGAAGATGCAAGGCAAGCATGTGGAAGGGTGGAGGACAAATATTAGCACAAAAAAAAAAAAAATCTATTCATACCCAATCAGATGTGTAAATATGAACAGCAGAGCTGAAGTCGACACTAATCCTTGCGACTTCAGAGAGCCACTTCTGCGTCCCCAGCGAGTCATTACTGTAGTGCAGTCTTACCAAACCCACTTAAAGTCATCAAAGACACCCAGAATAGTTCTCTGTTTACTTTGTAGATGCTATGACATTTATAATGCAAATTGTACCACATTTTCCACTCCATTCTTTTCAAATACATAATCACAAGTACATGCTAATCAGTTTTATCCACAGGCAGAAGAGTTCCCCAGCCGTTACATCATGCAAAAAGTCATAGCAACCTTTATAAAACTAGATTTCTACATTTTCTGAAGACAATGTGAGTGCTGCATGATCATGCAGAAGTAACTAGAGCCGTAACTAGCATAGGCCAAACACAATTTTAATTTGTTATGGGTGGTTCCCAGAATGTGGCTACATAGCTGGTAGGATGCTTTGGGTGTATTCTAGGTGGTTAACCAACAGAATTACCATCAGTCACCTTGCCATCCCATCCAAACCTACATAAAATAATACAGTATTATTATTATTATCAGGGATGCACCAAATGAAAATTCTGGGCTGAAACCAAAAATTCTGGATTCACTTGCCTGAAAAACAGAACCGAAAATGCTTTTTAAAAATGATTAATTTCTTATTTTAAATTAGCTTTGTTTGTATAATTGTATTAACATTAAAGGGATAGTTCACCCAAAAATGAAAATGTTATGTTTATCTGTTTACCCCCAGGGCATCCAAGATATAGGTGTCTTTGTCTTTTCAGTAGAACACAAATAAGATTTTTAACTCCAACCGTTGGAGTCGTATAATGCATGTCAATGGCAACATTTTAGAGTATGAGAGTTATGAAAGTAAAAAAAACATACACATACGAATCCATATTAAACCCTGCGGCTCGTGACGACATATTGATGTCTTAAGACATGAAACGGTGTAACACAGTTCTTAGTTCAGGGAAGGAGGAGGCGGGAACCGGCAAACGTTTAAAGAATTTAATAAAGAAACAAACTGAAAGTAAAAGCGGCAGTCCCTCACGGATGACTGCCGTGCGCACACACACAATAAAACAAACAAAACACAACGTAAAGTCCAGGCCTGGTCCTCTCTCGTCCTTCACTGGTGTCGCCTGTCGTTATATGCCTCCGAGCTCCCTCATGAGAGGACTCAAGGTCTCGCTCGCTCCTCCCACGTCTCTAGCTGGTCAACCTCGCCACAATCGGTTTGTGCGAGAAACTGAACAGTATTTATATCGTTCTTTTTTTTTACCTCAAATGTGATCTATGTACAACAGCCTTGAATGCGCCATCACTTCCGATGAGTAAGTTCAAATGTACACGATATGGCTTATCTCAATCGTATACAAGTGGCAGAAGTGATCTCTCGCACATATCTCTACGCCATATTGTGTATTTTGACCTCACCTACAGGAAGTGATGGCGTGCTGAAAGCTGATGTACATAGTGTTGTATTTGAGGTAAAAAATTATATAAATACTGTTCGGTTTCTCGCACAAACTGATTGTTTCGTGTCTTAAGACATCAATGTGTCGTCACGAGCTGCAGGGTTTAATATGGATCGTATTTTTTATTTTATTTTTTTTACTCTCATATGTTACCATTGACATGCATGATACGACTGGCAGACTGCAACGGTTGGAGTTAAAAATCTTCATGTGTGTTCTACTGAAGAAACAAAGTCACCTACATCTCGGATGCCCTGGGGGTAAGCAGATAAACATAACATTTTCATTTTTGGGTGAACCTTTAAACTTTTTAATGAAATTCAATCATTTTAAATATACTTAATTTAAAAAATACAACCCAATAAAATAACCACACTTTTATTGAAAGTAACACTAAAATTAGACAGAAATAATGTATAGTCCTACAAAGCATTTATTATGTGAAACCTGTGCGCCGAACACTGAGGGGCGGAGCTGGATGGCATATATTTTCAACGTTTTTCTCTTTCGGCCAAAAACCCAAAAATGCAATTTTCGGCTGCCAAAATTTTGGTGCATCCCTAAATATTGTTATTATTATTTTAGATGTACTGTAATATATTAATTTATCATAATAACGTACGTAGTATTGCTATTAAATGATAATTATCAAAGAAAATGCCAGGTGGCTGACGTCAACAGAATCCACCAATCCCAGCAATCCCACCAAACCCAAATAAAATAATAATCATAATAACTATGTGAAGTTTTCCAGGAAGAGAACGATGTAAATTTAAATTTGTTAAAAGGTCAACTTTTAGGTGTACATTAAATTCAATCTGTTCATCATATAAAGTGATCGTGTCTCTTCAGAAAATTTGGACTACACCGCTCAATTCATATGGATTAGTTTTACGATCTCTATATGAACTTTATGAAGCGTTAAAGTAGTAGTCTATGGAGGACAGAAATCTCTCAGATTTCATCAAAAAGATCTTCATTTGATCTTCAAAGTCTTAAGGGTTTGGAACGACATGAGGGTGAGTAATTAAAGACAGAATCTTCATTTTTGGGTGAACTATCCCTTCAAATCCCAAACCCAAAGTATGATAAGTAATAATTTGCTTTGCAAATAGCACTAATAACTATGGGTTTTGGAGTCAACAATTGAATCAAAATGAATCATTACCTTTTCAAAGCAAAAACCAGCAGTTTAACTGTGATCTATCCAGGTTTTGTGTGCTACATGTAGAGCAAGGCGCCCATGTCTGCCTCAGACTCACCTATTCCACATTTCCCGCAGATAAGAATTTCATTACCAGGAACTAGAGACATGTCAGAACATACTGAGCATTTTGGTTCTTCCCCAGGGACACCAGCTGCGTGAGAGAGCGAGAGAATAAAGCTTGCTACTTCATCACAAAGAGCTAATACCATACTGTCACACAGACATCTCACAGGACACAATGTCATATCAAACAGTATATATCTGCTTTCTAGCTTGCTGATGAATCATTGTTGCTACTTTAGAAAGCCAATGACTTAAAAATCCCAGGTTTGTATGATGCATTCCCGCCCAGACCTCTTACCATGCTGTATGTCTTTCCAAAGCACCCAGAACTTGGAGTTGTCTTCAAACGTCACAGAGCAACTCTGTTTTGAGACGCTCACCTATAGGGAAACGGAATGAGGAATGTCTGTCGTGAAATGCGAACATAAGACTGTAAAAACATAAATACTACTTTGCCAAATGAATTATTCATGATTAAGAGCGCATGCTATCAGGTCATGAACATCTCTTGTATGTTTCCTCCAGGGACCCAGCAATTCATTTTTGTCCTCTGTAGGGGACATTGATTTTTGGGAATTTCACACGGCACAGTTTTATATATCTGGTGTATCTTAAAGTTGACATCCTGGGCTTTCAAAGCACAGTGTGATTTTCTTTTTCAAAAAGACATTTCTTTTTCTTTCTTTTTTCTCAATACACTCTGTAAGGTACATCAGGACTTTGAAAATGTATTTTCACCTTGAACAGGATTTAAAAAAATAACAATATTCTAACTGAATATGCGACCCTGGACCCTGTCATAAGGGTACAAAACAAGTCATTTTTGAAATTGAGATTTATACATCATTCAAAGTTGAATAAACAAGCTTTCCATTGATGTATGGTTGGTTAGGATATGACAATATTTGGTCGAGATACATCTATTTGAAAATCTGGAATCAGAGGACTTTTTTTTGCACATTTAATATTTTTCTATATATATATATATATATATATATATATATATATATAAATACACACATTTACATTTATGCATTTGGCAGACGCTTTTATCCAAAGTGACCTACACTGCAATCAAGGTACACATTTTTACATTTTGTCAGTTCTTGCTTTCTCTGGGAATCGAACCTTATATATATATATATATATATATATATATATATATATATGAGGCTTCAGATCAGATAAATGTCCATGAAGACAAGGGAGGATTGTGAAAGCTTACACAAAAGTTTTCCGTTTTCTACTAGTAGGGGTGTGACAAGACACTAATCTCACGAGACGAGACACAAGATTGGGTTCACGAGAACGAGACCAGACCAGATTTTTTTTACCTAGTATTTTTAAGAAATCCTCAGTGATGAAATACATGACTGGAAAAATTTGTGCAGGTGCATTTGAAATGTTTTAACTCATCTTGTAATTAGTGTAATTTCAGCTCTACTTTCTGAGTATGAATTATCAATTATCAATTATCAAAGGTTTTGCCAAAAACTAACTGACTGGCTTCTTTCCAGTATGATTGTCTTTTCAGACCTTAGATCTGCACATGAGCTCTTTTCAACTGAACTCCTTCTCACAAATTGATCATAGATATTAAGTGCAAACAATAACCATAATCAAATTACTCAATATTCAAAGGTTACAACTAGATAGCTTTCATATTGGGAGAAATTTGCATGCCTCAGCGGTAACGTATTGAAATCGCGTTTGTATGCGCGCCGTTTACTTTCACTTTCAATTTCGCGATTGTGCGTGCTCTGTCTGTGAATAGCGGTGGTGCTGAACATGCATTTTAAAATATAAGACATTTGCTTCTGTTGCGGAACGAATCCTCCGCCACGGTCCAGTCCATTAATATACAACACACACTCGTAACACACGCTCAATGCGAGCGCTTCACTAGCACGTAACACACACACTCAGTCTTCTCGTCAGGTGATCAGCGCTGCACAATATGGTCGACTCGAACAGCACGCTCTGGATGAGCTGATGGAATTGAAGCGACCTTTATACACCTGAATTAAACTGTTTATATTTCTATAAAAAGCAAAACTTGAGTGGAGGTGTAATGTAAACGTAGCGTTGGCATATTCTATCCTAACTTCACCCTCACACTCCGTCATGACCAGGTCATGACAATATGACGCGAGACAGCTTTTCACCTCAACGAGAAATCTCGTCACAATTTAGTCTCGCAAGTCTCGTAGCACGAGATCTCATCACACCCCTACAAACTAGTATAACAATTAAGCTTGCTTAGGCTTGTTATACTACCGGTTATGAGGGACAATATGGTATGAAATTTTATATCAGATAAGGAGAGAACATTATGAATGAAACTTACTTTGCACTTGAACAGTTGCTATATCAACATCCTAAAGATATGAAAATACGGTTAAATAATGTATAGTGGTCAGTACACAAGCCTTTTCACAAGCGCGTTCAAACGACAATACCTTAAAAGTTAGTCCACATAAGCCAGCACGTTATTTGAGGAAATCTGTTTATAATATAGGCTATTAGGTTTGACTTATTGGTCCTGTGCTGTCTATTGACTCAGTTGATTTGAATCAATATGTCTATAATGGTTAACGTTGCTTCAGTGAACACTCAAGTTTAATGCAATGATCATAATGCAAGGTTTAAGTGTTCTTTCAAATGGTTCGCACATCCTTACTAAACAGCCATTCACTTTCAACACTACTCACTACCAAGATCTTGACTATTAGACGAGACTACTATCTGCGTGACGAGAGGTTAAGCTTGGTTTATACTCGCCGCATCCGCACTAGTGCGAAGGTGCACGTGGCAAAAATTAAGTCACCGCAGTCATGTGCGTTGAGAGCGCGAGACCCCTTTTCACTTGGCGGTGTGCACACCGAACTTTCCGCGTGACTCCGCATCCGAAGATGTGTTGGCATAAAGTGGTATCGGGTGCGGTTGTATCGGGGTAGTTTTATGAGTACGAGCACAGTATCGGATCGACACCCGAGTACTGGCATCGGAGCATCCCTACTAATAATTATTGTTTTTTTTATATATTTACAGAAATATCGTCATGGAACATGAACTTTACTGAATATCCTAATGATTTTTGGCATTAAAAGAAAAATCGATAAATTTGACCCATACAATGTATTGTTGGCTATTGCTATTTATGACTGGGTTTGTGGTCCAGGGTCACATATGACTTTTTTTTGGTAATTTGGCACTAATAAACGCTCTCGTTGTTATCCTATTTTTTCCATTGGAAGTTCCCACTTAAAACACATGTTAATATAAAAAAAGTACATAATGTATTTTTTCTATATATTTACACAAATTATGAAATAAGTCAGTCTGGATAGACTGCAAAGTACGATTCATCGGTTTAAACTGAGATTTAGAAAACGCACTATAACATCTCAATTCCAATGCGTTTTGTTGCTGTGTCCCAGAAGATTTATACACTGTGTGCAATAGAAAAGAGATGTTTTGTGCATTCAGTTAAGGTTTATATAAAAGTATCAGTGACTCACTCTCTGGATTTTGCCCAGGTAGTAAAGGCCGTCAGACCAGCGGCACAGAACATACTGGCCCACGGTCAAGTAGGTCTCCTGGTCGCTATAGGTTTTCTCTCTCTTGGGAAGCAGGTGTTTGGGTTCTAGAGGTTCCGACCCGACTGTCAGATATCCGTCCCGACAGGCCGATTCCAACATGCTGACTGTAGACACACCTACACTTCCTGTGAGTGGGCGGTAAAATGCAAAGAAAAAACACACAAAGATCATCAAATATTTATCACGTTGTGTTTCCCAAAGACTACAAAAGTTGAATTACTTGCATCATAATGCATATAAACATAATCTTTTGGAATTTGTATGTGTATTTTTCTATGTAAAAATGATTTGCATATGGAAACCTAAACCTTAGTGACCAGTGGCAACTTATCTCTATAAAAAGTCCCAAAGAAACCAAGATAAACACTGACATAATAAGGGGGGTTGCCCACTTCAGTTCAGTTACATTTATGAAAATACACCCAGAAAAGGCTCGTCAAATATGTCTATTTCTGTGCTAGTTGTTTTACAATCTATATTCAGCCCAAAAATATTTACAGATGGAAAAATATATATATATTTGCAATTAGTCAATAAGCATAAATGCAGAGCACCAGAGTCGTGCATCAGACAGAAATGCACGACTCACATAATTAAAGCTTTAAAAATGACAGACATCTAGGTTTAGATTTGTCCACTTACTGATGGGATTTTAAAAATAGGAAAATGCACAAGATTAGTGTTTCCCTACCCTATTTGTTTTACAAAGCTCCTTCAATAATTCTCAACTAGAAAATGTTCTTTTAACTCATATTATAATTTATATTAATCAGAGTTTCATAATAATTCATATTATTTAAAATATATATATATTCTTTTGTTAAACAAAAGTAATGCCAAACAAATATCTTAT
>CM031950.1:291353-456353 GCA_018749465.1 Paracanthobrama guichenoti | reverse complement strand
TTTCAATTTTAGGGGCTGTTTACACAACACCAGAGGTGGACAGTAGTGAAGTATTTTTACTTTCCAGGTATATGTACTTTATCAGTGTTCTTCTTTGGAAACCATTTACTTCACAACATTCCAAAACATAATATTGTACTTTTACTGCACTATGTTTCATATTGGATATCATTTAATACTTAATTGCATTAAAAATGTAGTATACTTTTACTCAAGTAAAAGTAATTCAAATTTTACTTGAGTACAAGTAAGAAAGTACTATATTTTTCATGTAAGTATTAAAGGTAAAAACCCACTTTTATTTATGAAATGTAGTGAAGTAAAAAGTATGACATTATAAATTATGCTTTGGAATGTAGTGAAGTAAAAGTATATACTAACTTGAAAAAATTTACTTGATAGAAAGTATAAATACTTCACTACTGTCCACCTCTGCACAACACCGTTTTCAACTAAAAACTTTCAACTTTTTATGTGTTTTGTCCGTTTATGTACACGACAACGACGTGTTGGGTGCATGAAATATGATTAAAAACGCTGTACCAATAATATCGCGCTGTTACTTCGTAAAGAAAAAAAACACTCGGATACTGAATCATAATACGCCTGCGCATGACGTCACCGTTTTCACAGGTTTACATTTTCACGTTAACGGTATAGTTTTCAGAAACGTGCACTTTGAAAACCGTTTTCAAAGGTTTGTCTTTTCAGGCCCCAGAAAAACCATTGTCGTGTAAGTCAATGGCCAAAACACGTAAAAAGATTTTTCGTTTTTAGTTTCGCTTCAGGTAAACGGCCCCTCAAAATGAAAACTAATTCAAAACTATAAAAGTATCTGAGTGATACTAAAATAACACTGCTTTTATTATAGAAAGAGGGTCATTCCTGTTATACAGTGACTTTTCCTGTCTCAATGATTTATTTACTCAGTTTCTCTAAAATGAGCCACATATTCATAATAAATGGCTTAAATTGTAGATTTAGGTCTTCTTTATCACTTAAATAGAGATGAGACATTAAAAATACTATTTTGTATTTTACACACATTTGTATTGATGTATTCATTAAATTTGATCATGTCCTCAGTGCAAAGTAATCAGCAAACAAGAAATATAAACCATGCAATGATAAAAAGCTCAAAATATTTTTTAATTATGTTATAAACAAGACTAAACTACCTCTGATCATACATATAAATCATGTGAAACTAGCTCTTTTTTTACAGTCGTCTTCATTTACCGTGTCCCTGAACTCTTCTTCCACCCTGTTAGTATGTGTTTCTCGACTTCCAAAAAAGACCACAATACCATTGAGACCATTTTCAGGAAATGACTTTTTTTTTTTTTTTCTGTGGAAATTCAACTGTGCAAAAATAAAGCAAGCTTCAACTCTCACTCCTACTTTTTTTCTTTCAGTTATTGAAATGTTATCCTGCTTGTCCCACTCTTAAGTTCCACCCTGTTAGGCTATGTTATGAAGAATGTTTGTCCGGTCAAAAAAAAAAAAATTAAAAACATCTGAAATAGTTATAAAAGTTATTCTATCTATCTATCTATCTATCTATCTATCTATCTATCTATCTATCTATCTATCTATCTATCTATCTATCTATCTATCTATCTATCTATCTGTAGAAGGTTAGCTAGCTAAATGTTGATCACTCAAAGAGCTACGGCTAACTTAGCTCTCTACATTTTCCATCGTTAGGTCTATAAACCTAACAGGGTGGAAATTCTAAGAGAATAAATTGTATTTCGTGTATATTACAAATTCTATATACATATGTATGCATATATATAAATATTATATATAAATAAAACAATATTATATAGGTGCAGTTCCACATATTACTGATGGCAAACCATGCAGGACAATGAAGGAAAACTCATCCACGGTTATGGTGTTCCACCCTGTTAGGCAAGTCATTTTTAAATAATAATTTGACAGCAATGTTAAATGTTTTGCATATGTATGTCTTCTTTTGGGAGGTGAGGAGCATTAACAGCATATACAGTATATGCTTTTGAACATATTATTATTTACCATCTTATTGGCAAAAATGGGTACAAAAAGTACCTGTTCTTATTAATCAAGACATTCTATTCATCAATAATTGTTTTGTTATTGTTTCAAGACTAAAAGAAAAACACCATGATGGCATAAGGGACATATACTATCCAAGAAAAGCTTGTTATTGTTTAACATTTACATTATTAACTGTGTGCCAATGTAACACCAATGAAACGATCAGGGAAGAAGGAGGCGGGAACCGGCGAACATTTAAAAACTTTAATCAAAAATAAACCATAACGTCGGCGGCAGCCCCTCACGGCCGACTGCCGCCTAAAACCACAAAACAAACCCAACCATAAACTCCAGGCCTGGTCCTCTCTCGTCTTGCCATGTCGTCGCTCCTCCTTTTATACTCCCATCACTCCTCCATGAGGCAAGGCCGGTGTGGCGCACAGCTGACGCTCATTAACATTCGCCACCGGCCCGCTCTCACGGTCCCCCGCCTCGCCACATTAACATTTTGTGATAACTATGTATATGTAACAGGGTGGAGTACCTTCACGGCCAGAGTCTGAACAATGAATCTACCCATAATTATTATTTTTTTTAGTCCCTGAGCTTGACCAATATGTATTCCTAATAGTTAAACATGTCACTATTTTGGTATAATGCTAAAAACATGAAAATCATGTAATTTGTTTTTCCAACACTTATGAAGCCAAAATGTTACCGCATACCAGGAATGACCCAAGAAATTAAATGTCAAATGCCAATAATATTGTTTTGAAATTCTGCATGTGTGCAGAAAAAGCACAAGTAATAATGCAATGTTGAGACATGCCACGCAGATAAACTATGCAATGAGGAAACACAAAAACAAGCTAGCAAACACATTTTATTTATTATTGCATATGCAACATGAAACCCGTCAGGATGATATTCAAAATCTAGAAGAGTTCATTCCATAATAAATAAAAAAGAAATATATCCAAAATAACACAAAAAATAATAATTTTAAGACGTTATGAGCCAGGTGTCAATCTAAAAATACTCTTTTATTCATGTACCAAAAGAATCCAAATGAAAAATGAGTTCATGAATATTTCTGGGTTTGTTTCTCTGCACTCCATATTCATTTTATCCATTTTCTCTCTCAGATCCACGATTTTTATGCTCCCTTAGGTATCCGGTCCAACTTAACAGCCAGGCCTTCATGGTTCAGGAGGAGATGTCCACCACGCACTTGATATAGATCGTGTCATCCTTGCAGTAGGCATGCTTAGGTGACCTCAATTTCCCCAGAGGGAAGAACAGGGGGCACCCGCTGGCCACATTCATCTCTAAGACGGGCCGGTGGAAAGATGCAGAGGAGAGGTCGGGGCGGAAAGCATCGATGACGTGCTCCCTCTGGTTCTGATCTATGAGAAAGAACGTTACCTGCCAGGTACGTGCAGAAGATGTCAGTGGAAGGTCATAGAAAATGCTGATGGCACATGATTGAGGAACCAAAGCAGAAGCCACTATTAAAGGGGTCATATCATACATTTATTATTTCATTCTTTGTCCTGAGGTGCACTTAGTAAGGTTTTTTGCACCATAAAGTTTAATTTAGTTTTTCACGACCATTTAACACTCTCTCTTACCCTTTAAGAAATCTATCTGAATCTCTCCTTCAATGTGAAGAGTTTAGAACAGCCCCATCATTCAATAGCAGAATAATAAATCAATTTACTCTTCAATGTGCTGTCAAACTGGTTAAATCAGACTACAAAATATATGGAATATAATATATATATATATATATATATATATATATATATATATATATATATATATATATATATATACACATATATATACACATTTATACAACAGTAAACAGTTTGTTCTGGTTCTTGAATCTGATTGGCTAAGAGCCATTTCCAGCCGTGCGATATTCCCCCAGTATCAGCACTGGAACCGAATCACCGTTTGTATCACACCGCTTGCGACGACTGTAATGACAGTCGAGTAATTCCACCATATTCTTTATAAATACTACTGTTGATGTGTCACAGAATGTAGTTTTAAGAGTTTTTTAGGCAAGAATGTACTTTAGATCTCAAATATGTGACTCGTATATAAACATAGTGGCTATTTTACAATTTGTTTAGAAGCTTTTGCAGATGCCAGCTCCATGTCTTCATATTAGCACGCATGAGATGGTAATGCCCTTCAGTGCTCACTTCAGAGTGCTCACTTCAAGTGTCCTGTCCTCTTGAGTAGAACATAATGATGCTCGTTTTACAATGACAATCACTGCAAAACAGAAGCAGGACATTTCAATATGTGAACAGCATTTTAATCCATTTGTTTGGCCTGGGACTTATGAACAGTTATTTTAGTATTCTTTATACACGATTATAGTATTTATTATTATTATTATTATTTTGAATTCGCTTTAGTTTCAGTTTTTTTGTAATTTTGTTGTCATTTTTATTATGGTCTTTTATATATCTGTTTAGATTTGATTTATTTTTATTTAAGTTTTAGTAATTTTAGTATTTCAAGTTAATTCATTATAGCCATAGTCAATTATAACAATATTTGTTCTTTTGTGTTTTTTATATATATATATATATATTTGTACGGGCCGTACGGGCTCCTCTCCCGGAAGGGTGCGTGCTTGCTACCAGAGCAAGAGAGCAAATGCACACCCATTAACGCGCTTTGCTCTGCTTTAGGGAGGCCGGCTGCACTGCAGTCACAGGACTTCACGAAGTCAACAATGTCACCAAAGAAGTCTGTTTTTGGTTGTCAGGGCAAGACAACCCTGTACAGCTTCCCAAAGAACCCAGTGTTAATGGGACAGTAGATGGAGTTTGTTTTTCCAGAGAAGCAACGGAGTTGTGCAAGTGTTTTTGTTTGTTCCCCGCATTTCGGTGATGATTTGTTTTTCTAAACAAGGCCCAGTTTGACGCCGGATTTGTAGCTTGTCTATTGCTGAAAGATCCATTGGTCCCAATGATAAAGGTTCACAGTCGTGCGTTGGAACCGCAGACAGCGAGTAAAACTGCTTCAAATGTCTGTTGTCGCGCAAGTACACATCAGTAAACAACATGATCGTGTACAGTTAATTCATCAATGGAGTATGCGATGTATGGTGTGTGTTTACATTTGTTTAGCTGACCACTACAGGTGTCTGTTTGTTTATTATAAAACCACCCCAAACATATTAAACCTAGTGTTCACACAAAGCGCGCTTCTTAATTCAAATGCGCTACTAGTCCATTGTTTTTCTATTTAAACACGCTATCTGCACGCTGTCACGCTAGTCTGACGTGCAAAACCGTTCCGCTTGCTACTGCTAACCTTTAGTCGCATACAATAGTCGATAAACCAAATCATGTCCTCATAAACCATGAGTAAACACACACAAATGTTGTAAAACTCGCGCATGACAAGCCGCTAAGAAAATACAGTACACACCACACAGAGACGTCTTGCTGTAGTCGCTGTTGCAACTCCTGTTCAATTTCAGCCTCCGGATCAGATTCTGGATCATATATGTATGGTTGAATCTGATTGATAGCCATGGTCTATTTAGGATAACTTTTCTTTTCCACATTTAATGATGTTACAGCTTTCAGACGCTCTCTAAGCAATAGCTGCGCCCACACGATACGCCTCCAGCCGTTTGGTTTTATTCGGAAAGATTCAGTACAGCGTATCTTTCTTTTATAAATATAATAAAACTAAAGACTTTTCGGAGATATGAAGGATGCAATACTACTCTATAGGTACATTTAGTCATTTAGCAGACGCTTTTATCCAAAGCGACTTACAAATGAGAGCAATAGAAGCAACTATTCAAGGGTATCAATATGCAAGTGCTGTAACAAGTCTCAGTTAATCTAGCACAGAACACATTTTTTTTTATATATAGACAAACAGAAAACGAATAGAGTGATAAGTGCTATTCTTTATTGGTCAGGTGCTGCTGGAAAAGATGCGTTTTAAGATATTTTTTGAAAATGGCTAGCGACTCGGCTGCTCAAATTGAGACAGGCAGGTCATTCCACCAGATGGGAACGGCTAAGGAAAAGGTCCTTGTAAGGGATTTCTTGCCTCTTTGTGATGGTGCCACAAGGCGCCTTTAACTTGCAGAACGCAAGCTTCTGGAGGGTGTGTAAGTCTGAACATGCGAGTTTAGGTATGTTGGTGCAGAGCCAGTGGTTGCCTTGTAGGCGAGCACCAGTGCCTTGAATTTGATTCAAGCGGCTACTGGCAGCCAGTGCAGACTGATGAAGAGGCGTGACGTGCGCTCTCTTCGGCTCATTAAAGACTCAAGATTGTACGACTGGTCAGGACTTTTTGAGTTCTTAAAGGGATAGTTCACCCAAAAATAAAAATGTTATGTTTATCTGCTTACCCCCAGGGCATCCAAGATATAGGTGTCTTTGTTTCTTCAGTAGAACACAAATTAAGATTTTTAACTCCAACCATTGCAGTCTGCCAGTCGTATAATGCATGTGAATGGTAAAAAAATTTGAGTAAAAAGAACATGCACAGACAAATCCAAATTAAACCCTGCGGCTTGTGACGACACATTGATGTCTTAATGTGATGGCATAGTTTATGCAACATATCGTGTACAGACCTCACGCACTGGAAGTGATTGCGTTTTCAAGGCTGTTGGACATAGTGGTGTATTAGAGGTAAAAGGTGTATTTCTCGCACAAACCAATCATTTTGTGTCTTAAGACATAATTTGTTTTTTTACTCTCATAGATTTTGTTACCATTGACATGCATTATACGACTGGCAGACTGCAACGGTTGGAGTTAAAAATCTTCATGTGTGTTCTACTGAAGAAACAAAGTCACCTACATCTTGGATGCCCTGGGGGTAAGCAGATAAACATAACCTTTTCATTTTTGGGTGAACTATCCCTTTAAATTTGCAGTATAATTTCATAGTACATCAATGCTTTTTTTATTTCAAAAGATCAAGGATAATTTGATTCCTCATGATATGACTCCTTTAATGTATGAAATCAGCATTAACAACACAGATGGGCATAAAGCGATTGATTGATTCACCGATGGACAGCTTGATTATAGCGTTTTACCTTGTGTCTGAACGGCCATGAGAGAATGGGGTCATATTCTCCTTTCATTATAACAAAGAAAAGAGAGATGTGTGTTCCTTTTCCAACCCCATCTCCGTTTAAATAGAGCCGCATGCACACTTTAAATCCATACCTGGCGGTGTAGAAAGCTGAAAAACAATGCACTGTCATTTTTATGTGAAGCATGATGGGCTTTAGTTAAAACTCTTAAAAATAGCAGCAGATAACCAGAGAACTTCTTTCATCTCAAAAATCAAATGTGTGGCTTCCTTTTGCTGATTGTTGTATTGGCGGAACAGTTATTCTGATATCCTTTTCTGTAATGACGGGAAAGAAAACAAGTCAATGAAATTACCTTCAGTTGTTCTCTTTCAGTCTTTCTCTTTCTCTGTCTTACTGTGTATTACAGACACAGGCCCACAGGGCAAACAGCCCCATTTCAGTCTTTATAACTGCTCCACATTTGTTTGTGTTTTTTTGCTTTCCCTTGCTTTTTTGCTCGCCTACTCAATTTTTAGCTCTGGTCTTAAGAATGAGCATCGATTCTACCTCAATATACGATAACAACTAACATTCATTCAATGCAGTCTGATGTATTAAAGTATTCAGTGCTGGCAAAACTGTTTTGCTTCAGCACAGAAGTGAGGGTGCCTGTGATTGTCAATAATATATTGATTGTGTCAACTGCAACTGCAAATGGAACATGCTTAAAAAAAATAAGGCCCAGGGGAAGATTTTTCTGAATCACAGTGTAGACGTAGGCCTGCTCCTTACACAATCTATCATATGATTTGGAATATGATCATATCACACAGGTCATATGGACAACCCATAGTCACCATCTACCTTTGTTATATACACTCACCTAAAGTATTATTAGGAACACCATACTAATACTGTGTTTGACCCCCTTTCGCCTTCAGAACTGCCTTAATTCTACGTGGCATTGATTCAACAAGGTGCTGAAAGCATTCTTTAGAAATGTTGGCCCATATTGATAGGATAGCATCTTGCAGTCGATGGAGATTTGTGGGATGCACATCCAGGGCACGAAGCTCCCGTTCCACCACATCCCAAAGATGCTCTATTGGGTTGAGATCTGGTGACTGTGGGGGCCATTTTAGTACAGTGAACTCATTGTCATGTTCAAGAAACCGATTTGAAATGATTCGAGCTTTGTGACATGGTGCATTATCCTGCTGGAAGTAGCCATCAGAGAATGGGTACATGGTGGTCATAAAGGGATGGACATGGTCAGAAACAATGCTCAGGTAGGCCGTGGCATTTAAACGATGCCCAGTTGGCACTAAGGGGCCTAAAGTGTGCCAAGAAAACATCCCCCACACCATTACACCACCACCACCAGCCTGAACAGTGGTAACAAGGCATGATGGATCCATGTTCTCATTCTGTTTACGCCAAATTCTGACTCTACCATCTGAATGTCTCAACAGAAATCGAGACTCATCAGACCAGGCAACATTTTTCCAGTCTTCAACTGTCCAATTTTGGTGAGCTCGTGCAAATTGTAGCCTCTTTTCCTATTTGTAGTGGAGATGAGTGGTACCCGGTGGGGTCTTCTGCTGTTGTAGCCCATCCGCCTCAAGGTTGTGTGTGTTGTGGCTTCACAAATGCTTTGCTGCATACCTCGGTTGTAACGAGTGGTTATTTCAGTCAAAGTTGCTCTTCTATCAGCTTGAATCAGTCGGCCCATTCTCCTCTGACCTCTAGCATCAACAAGGCATTTTCGCCCACAGGACTGCCGCATACTGGATGTTTTTCCCTTTTCACACCATTCTTTGCAAACCCTAGAAATGGTTGTGCGTGAAAATCCCAGTAACTGAGCAGATTGTGAAATACTCAGACCGGCCCGTCTGGCACCAACAACCATGCCACGCTCAAAATTGCTTAAATCACCTTTCTTTCCCATTCTGACATTCAGTTTGGAGTTCAGGAGATTGTCTTGACCAGGACCACACCCCTAAATGCATTGAAGCAACTGCCATGTGATTGGTTGATTAGATAATTGCATTAATGAGAAATTGAACAGGTGTTCCTAATAATCCTTTAGGTGAGTGTAAAAGAGCAGCCTGACATAGTCGCCCTAATCCCTAATAAACAAATTATTCCTTTCATTAAACCAAAAACATACAGTGATACCAGTACGATTCACAAGCAAACAACATTTATGAGCCAGTTCTTTTAATGAATCACTTAAAAAGACTCACTAACTCACTTTATCGGTCTTATGTATCTATACAAAACTATTATATATATATATAATATTTATTAGAATATATTTATAGACCGATCAGACATAACATTATGACAGGTGATCAAAGTTGATGTGTTAGAAGCAGGAAAAATGGGCAAGCGTAAGGATTTGAGCGAGTTTAACAAGGGCCAAATTATGATGGCTTGACGACTGGGTCAGAGCATCTCCAAAACTGCAGCTCTTGTGGGGTGTTCCCGGTCTGCAGTGGTCAGTATCTATCAAAAGAGGTCCAAGGAAGGAACAGTGGTGAACCGGCAAAAAGGGTGTGGGTGGCCAAGGCTCAATGATGCACGTGGGGAGTGAAGGTTGACCCATGTGGTCCGATCAAACAGACAAGCTACTGTAGCTCAAATTGTTCAAGAAGTTAATGCTGTTAATGCTAATGTCTAGTGGAGTTCATGCCTCAACAGGTCAGAGCTGTTTTGGAAGTAAAAGGGGGACCAACACAATATTAGGAAGGTGGTCATAATGCTATGCCTGATTGGTATATACCATATTATTTATACTTATCTAATATATGGCTGGATGGATGGAAAATAAACAATGGTTTATTTTTACACACACACACGGCAATAAAGATAATGTGTATTTTTGGATGAACGTTCCCTTTAAGAGCAGTGTAGCAGTGCAGGAGATATGTGCTTTGGTACCTGGCGAGTACTGACTGATCTTTTGGCCGCTGGCAGCCTCTCTGAGACTCTGGCTGACATCACACAACCGCCAGAGAAAGGTGCCATCATACGAGACGTCCTGCTGGGCGCTGATACACTGCTGCAATGAAGTGATGCGAATGTCTTTCCTGACCAGCCGCTGCTGCTGCTCCGCTACCTAAAATGTGATGGAAAACCATTATCAGGGATGAATCATACAAAAGGTACAGATTGGCTCACTGCAAAAGCATAAAATTAATGTATCATAATGGACCTTTAGAGCTGGTTATGGCTGGGAGCCTTGTTCGAGACACTTCGAAATATAGAAATAGAATGAGATAGCTGCATCCTATTAGACACATCCTTTTTTTCTCAGCAGCACATGGAGAATTGTCACACAAATCTATTTTCTACCACTCATTCCCCTCTCATCCTTACTTCAACTTATCTCTTCATTTTCAGCACCTCAGGAGTGTCATTTCAGCTCCTGTGTGTTAAATAACCCCTTCAGGTTGAGCGTCAGAACACAGCCATAAACATTTGTTATGAGCACAGGGACAAACACATTATCATTCAGACCCCAAAAACGAATACCTTTGTTAGTTTTATGCGAGTTCTTATTTAAACCATGAATTATGTGACCCAGCGGCTACAAATAAAAAACACATCACAGGAAACAATTGTTCTCCAATGATTCCTATACAGCATTTTGGCTCTTTTGTAACACAAACACATTCATTAGCTCCAACCATATTGCAGATTCACAGCTTGAGATCAATGCCTAGTTAACTGCAGGACACATCAAAGTAATGAAATCTGTTGTTGCCATTTACACAGTGGAAAGCAAGTGCTTTGATAATCCAGGATGGAAATAACGTGTGTGCCGTTCAGAACTGAATTGAATTCCTGACATTTGAAATGAGGTAGCAGGATGCTGAATTGTTATGTGATTTTTAATTTAAATTCTGTAAGTGTAGTTTTTAAATGATACAGGTGAGTTCCAGTATGAATTAGCCATAAACATGTTGTCACATGGTGTTTTGGGTTCTGGTTCAGGTTCATGTTTTTGAGTTTGTCATGTTCATAGCTTTATTCACTATCATGTTCTGTCACGCTTCCTGGTTTTGTCATGTGATTCCCTTGCCCTCATGTGATCCTGCCATGTGTTCCTGTGTCATGTTGTCATTGGTTTATTGGTTAATCATTGTTCACAGGTGTCCCTTGTCTTGCCATTAGCCCATGTGTATTTAAGCCCTCATGTCTGCAGTGTGTCTTGGTCTGATATTTTGTGTGGTAACGCATTGTTGGTGAGTTTTCAGGCTATGTTAGCCATGTCTTTCTTTTATGTTTGGATTTTGAGTTTAATAAAATAAACTGCACTTGGGTTCTTTAAACTTTGCCTCCAATGGCTATTTGTTACACATGTTATCATACACCCAACATATGAGGTATTTCAAGGAACATTAGAAGACGTTAGGCCACCTAAAGCAATTCATATTCAGTCATTATATTTAATAAATAAACTATAGTACACAGGGTAAACCGTTTATTATCAGCACACTTGTGTTGTGATGTAACTCACTATATTTCATTGTCAATGTATTAATTTGTTTTATCTGAAAACAATGTGGACATTTTGTGGGGATGTCATTTTATGAATTATTTTGATAATGCAAAGCTTCGTTTTGAGAAGTATACTACAGTTCAAAAGTTCTATTTTAAAATAAATTAACACTTTTACTTGTAAGGATGTATTAAATTGTTCAAAAGTGACTTAAGACATTTTATAATGTTCCAAAAGATTTAGATTTCAAATAAATGCTGTTCTTTTGAACTATATTCATCAAATAATTCAGAAAATAATAAGAATTGTTACTTTAGAATCAAATCAGTATATTAGGATGATTTCTGAAAGATCAGGTGACACTGAAGACTGAAATTCAGCTTTACCATCGCAGGAAGAAAACTTGAAAAGAAAACTAATAATTATTCACAATATTACTGCTTTTTTTTTTTTTTTAATCAAACAAATGCAGCCTTGGTTAAAGAATAAAAGTTTTACCAACTTTTGAATGATAGTGTATGTATGCTTAAGTTGAGAACATTTATTCTCGATAGCATGGAATAAACAAACATGCATAATTATATAATATTAATAATGTAATTAGTTGTCAAACTTCTGTTGGACTAATAAACCTCCTGTGTGATTCAGTAAATATCTCTTCCTGTCATTCCAATTTTACATCCTCTAGGGTGTGACCAAATCCATTCAAATTCCAATGAATTAAAATTCTAACCCTGATGATTTCCACAGTAAATGTGTATGCATGCATGCATGGGAAGAAACATCTGCTGCACAAATCTATTTTTGTCCTTAAAAACAAATCAATTGTGCGGTGGCATTTCAATAAGAAATCTAAAAAATGTCTAATTATATTTTTCTAACCCTTCCTGACAAGGCGTGCCGCTGCACTGCATTTCCAATATTCAAAGTGGTGGATATGATTGTGAGAACCTTAGCAGATCATTTGCATGTCAGCATCAGTGTGGCAGCACCACAGCTGTTATCTTATCATTTGTATACGTCATTACATTGTACAATCTCTAAAAGTTCCCCAGAAGTTGAAAATCTGATTTCTTCTTTAGAAACGTTTAATTCCATTTAAAATGTAACATTTCTATACTATTAGTGTCATGAAAAACAACTTTTTTACAACTTACTATGGTTTCTAAGTGCTGAATGATCTGCTGACTGTTGTAAGCGTCCCTCTCCAGTGCGGCAACACTGAGCTGTGTCTTCTCCACCTCTCGGTTCAAAGCTGAGATGATGTTCTCCATAACCTGCACTCTCTGCTGTAGGGCGTCCAGTTGCTGGCCTACGGCAAGTTCAGCCTGATCATCGTGAAGGCTGAAGGCCTTATCACTCACTCCTGGATCTCCTCCGTCAGTCTCAATCTCACCATCAATCGGAGCAGTGAGGGATGAGACACACTGTCTAGGCTGAAGAAAATTAGGGCTTCCGTGGTGACCTAGCTCAGCTGGGGAACTCAAGGTACGTTGAAGCATCCTGGTCACATCCAAGAGAAGCTGTAGATGGCCCACATGGCTGCAGGACTCATGTTCTTTCACTTTGTCTGCATTACCCTGCAATAAAACGTTGCATATATATAACATAAATAAATGTTATATATTTTTCATATTCATATTCATATATATATATATATATATATATATATAGGATGGACGATATGGCCAAAATTTATATCACAATATATTTCTTAATTTCGGTCGACACAATATAATTCCGATATCGATATGAACTATAATAAAAGCTTCAGAAAAACTGCCAAGAACACCCACAACGAATGTCTGTACCTACAAAATTTGCAAAGTCTATGTTTACATAATATGTGTGTGTACTCTGTATAATTAAGTATATATAAATACACGCAGACATGCATGCATATATTTAATACATGTTTTTATATTTATATATAAAATATTTATATATACTATAAATTTTATATATATATATATATATATATATATATATATATATATATATATATATATATATATATATACATACATACATACATACACACATACACACATACACACATACACACACACACACACACACAAACTAATTCTACTATTAATAACAATATACGATGCACTAAAGACTGATGAGCTGCTGGGTTGATGAATATTAATCGTGTTGTCTGCGTTGCAAAACAAAACAGTGAAGGAAATAGATGAGCGCCAACCAATGAGATTGCCGTTTGCGCATTGTCCCGCCCACTACCGGAGAAACCGCTTGTTCTTCAAGGCTGAAGAATTCTAAATGAATTCCGTTATTTTGACAAGAAAATACAACAAAGAAAATCGTTTACATGTAGCGCGTTGATTCTTCGTGGTATGCAAGACTCTCTCTTTGCGCGCAGGTGTGTATGTGTATGTGTATATATATATAACATTTTTTTTATTATTTATTTATTTTTCATTATTGTTCCAAATTGCCAAACAAACATAAACAAAACAAATATTTGTTCATGTTAAAATACATATTTTTGTTATAAATAAATACAAATTCAATCAAAATCTTTGTGACCCTCATAGACACCCCTTGGCCCCTGGTGGTACTCAGACCAAAAACGTGGCTTAAATGTCCAAACATTTCTGCTCAATATAAACCTTTTGTTCCTTAACTATACAGAGCATCTTGATTAACATATAAACAGGTACTATTATTGAAAGACCAACCTTAAAAAGACAACCAACGTCTGAGAAAATGCATGGCTCTTTCTTTTTTGAGCTGCCCGAGTGATTATTCTACAAAAAACAAAACAAAAACAGAAACATATTTTAGAATTGCACATGCAACCTCGCAATATTCAGTGATCTACCAAAACCAGCTGTTCTATACCTTTTGCCGTTTATCTGCCTTTGCCGTCTTCTTATCGCTTGAACTGGGACATACATGCTTCTGTAAAGAAATTAAGAAAGTCACTTTCCTAAATCTACAGTGAAAGAATTTTGTGCCACAAACTTTCCAAAACATCTTATTAGACTTTTTATCTTAATTTGAGGCGAGAAACACATTGCATTTGAAGATATCTTGACTAATGTGTTGCGTTTGAAGCTTGATGTCTAAATTCACTGGATTTCTGCTTTTTTCCCTCCTTTTTATTCCTCTAATCCATATCCCGGAGTGCAGATCCCGATGGGTGAAATAGAAAAAAACTGTAATATGGGACAGCAGTAAACACTGGAGACTTCCGTCTGTGGCTTAAAATCGAGCCATGGGGCTTCAAGCAAGGGCACGCTGACCCAAAACCACTCTAGCAACAACCAAAAGAGGCATCTTGCACTATGGGCCTATTTGCACAATCTCGCCTATGTATCATACATGCATTATGTACATATTATTTGCAAAAAATATATACCGTAAATGTCTGTATGTTTAAGCAGTACAAAACATTTTTGAGACTATATCAAACATATAACTGAATAAAGCATTTTCTGGGGGTTTTTTTTCTCTTGTTTTCCAGTAAAATATCCAAGCATTGTTAAAACAAGATTATACGTAGACCTAACGGGACATGGTGATGGAACAAATATGAGATGGGAGGCAAAAAATATATTTCAAAAAGCTTCAACTCAAAAAACGTTTGCGTTCCCCGAGAAACTTTGCGTTCGTTCACAAAACGTTTGCGTTCATTCGAAACTTTTGGGTTCCCAGAGAAACTTTCATTCACGAAACTTTTGGGTTCCCAGAGAAACTTTGCGTTTGTTCACGAAACTTTGGGTTCCCAGAGAAACTTTGCGTTTGTTCACGAAACTTTTGGGTTCCCAGAGAAACTTTGTGTTCATTCACGAAACTTTTGGGTTCCCAGAGAAACTTTGCGTTTGTTCACGAAACTTTTGGGTTCCCAGAGAAACTTTGTGTTCATTCACGAAACTTTTGGGTTCCCCCAAGAAACTTTGTGTTCATTCACAAAACTTTTGGGTTCCCAGAGAAACTTTGTGTTCATTCACAAAACGTTTGCGTTCCCCGAGAAACTTTGCGTTCATTCACGAAACTTTTGGGTTCCCAGAGAAACTTTGCGTTTGTTCACGAAACTTTTGGGTTCCCAGAGAAACTTTGCATTTGTTCACGAAACTTTTGGGTTCCCAGAGAAACTTTGTGTTCATTCACGAAACTTTTGGGTTCCCAGAGAAACTTTGCGTTTGTTCACGAAACTTTTGTGTTCCCAGAGAAACTTTGCGTTTGTTCACGACAGTTTTACATTCCCAGAGAAACTTTGCGTTCGTTCACAAAACTTTTGCGTTCCCCGAGAAACTGCATTTGTTCGTAAAACTTTTGCATTCCCCCAGAAACATTGAATTGGTTCGCAAAACTCAAAACTTTGCGAACGAACACAGAGTTTCTTGGAGGAATACAAAACATTTGCGAAAGGATCATATTTTTTCCATCACTATGTCCTTTTAAGAACTCCATAAGAATAATGCACCTGTGAAACAAAATGTGTATGATAGACTTGTTTTCAGAAAACATATCTTGATATCTTAAGTTTTTTTTTTCTAGTTTATGCTTAAAACAATAAAATAGTAAAAGAAAAAACAACAATTGTCTTAATTCTTAATATCTTACAATTATCTTATTTTAAGAATATAAATACATTTATAATGAATTTTCACAGTAGATAAACTAGAGTATACAGTGTATACAGCCAAGGGTCATTTTCTACGCTTACCTGGAGTTCTCTCGGTGTCAGGACACCAGCACAAGAGGGACATGTGGTCTTGTTTTTGGGACAGCCCCTCTCCAGATGCGTGGCCAGTGTCTTCCTCTGCACCATTATGCCACAGCCAATATTGCAAGGGATCAGGGCAAACTCACATTGACTCTGATGGTCCTGTTGAATGAGTAATTGCACATATTAAAGGGATAATTCAATTAAAACTTAAAAATGTATTTACTCATGTCTCATCTAAACCTGTATGCTTTTTTTCTGTGGAAATTTTTCATCCTGAAATCTTCATGCTGCTTTTTTAAATACAAGGACAGTTCATAATGAATATTTTTATTAAATTTTTTTTTTTTTTTAAAACAAAAGCTTGAAGATTCTTCAAAGCATCTTATTTTCTACCAAAAAAATAAAATAAAAATACAGCATACAGGTTTGAAACAACACATGGGTGAATAAATAATGACAGAATTTTCATATTTTGGAGAACTATTCTAGTAAGCAACAATAATTACTACAAATTAGATAATGCTACTTTATTTCCATACACTTAATGAACCTCTACAACTTTGCAAAAGTACTTTACATGTTGATCATATGGTTTTCACTGAAACACATAACCTCTAAAGCACATGTTTCTATTCTAATAGGGAGCTTGTGAACAATGATATTCTCAAAAGGCTTTCAGCCTCTCTTGAGTACAGAAAGAAGGTAGAAACAGAAAAGGCTTCCATTAGGCAGCCATGAGGGTCAAAGTCATCGAAAAATCTACAATTCTACTCGACAAAACACTGACCTCTAAAAGTTGCACAAGAGGCTTTTCAAAGCCTAAAGTATGAGTTTGTTGATTGATTCACTATGCTGGACAACATCTGCACAACAGCTATTTGATTAATGTCTTAATGGCTGGTTCATGTTATGAAATAACCACAAAGCTACCATGTTAGTATTCCCATAAAATAGCATCTTGTGGTTTGTAACCGAGTATGACTGCCTGCCATGAAATGCAGCTATTTTTTATGAGCTTCTATGATTTAACAATGTGATAACAGAAGTTGCTAATGTGATCAATAAAAGCCCCATAATCCACATTGATTTTGACTCAGCCAAGTGTAAAAGATATTTGAGAGCGTTATAGTGTTCCCGATAGCTTTGTAGGTTTTATGTGAATGTGTACCAGCCCGTGAACAGCCCTGACCTCTGGTCTTACATATATCAGCTCCATACTCTAATCTAAAGTACAGTGGAAAGCGCTAGACTTTATCTGTTGACTTGGGAAGTGGCTCAAAAGCATGATCTTCACATCAGGACCTGAGAAGCTCAAAAAAGCATTACATCTCATGAAGAAAATCTCATTGAGTAATGCCGTGATCATTCACTTGATTACAGATTCATGTAAGACTGACTTACTGCATCGTATCTATAATCTTATTACAAATTAGTATCATAGCGAGCTAAATGAACTGAATTTCTATGACAAAAACAGAAAAGTACCTCGAAGTTCTTCAGGGTGCTTCTCCAGGGGCAGCCTTGGTTAGCACAGTGAACTTTCAGATCCAAAATTTCTTTGTTAATAGCCGCATCATTGAAGAACTGCGGAGCAAACAAGAGGGGAAATTATGAAAACTTTCCAAACATGAGTCACGATTCTTCCACTGTCTAACGCCATACATTTGACATACAAGCTAGCCTTCATAAGAAATGTCAATGTGAACAGTGAACACATTCGCTATTGCATTTGTGTAAAGACATAAATCACCTAAGATATATAAAGTAATATAGACAGATAAAAGTAGATAGACATATAGAATATTAAAATATTAATAAAATATAATTTTTTAATATCTTTTGAATCTGCATAATTGACGTTGAGCATGATATATACAATTATATAGATAGATTTGTATTTTTATTTTATATTAGATCGATTTTAAAATATATTAAAATTATAGTTAATAAAAGTTAGATTTAGGTTTATGTAAAGTTATAGACAGACAGACAGACAGACAGACAGACAGACAGATAAACATTGCAAAGTAGAACAAAATCAAAACTAAAAAAAAAGTTGATTACTTGGTCAAGCGTCAGTACACTAGTGTCACTCTCAACACTGGGATCCTCTTCTTTACACTTGGTGCACACAAGGTCCTTGTTGTTTCTGTATGAAATTGAAGCATTTATTATAACATTTACATTTAAGGAATTTAGCACATACCCTTATACATAGCAATTTACAGTGGCTTTTTCGGGTTATTTCAGTAACACTTTACACTAAGGTTCATTAGTTAACATTAGTTAACATAAACTAATAATGAACTGCACGTATTAAGCATTTATTTAACTTTGTTAATGTTAATTTAAAATACATTATTAAAATCTTGTTAACATTAGTTAATGCACTGTGAACTAACATGAACAAACCATGAACAGCTGGATTTTTATTAACTAGCGTTAACAAAGATGAACAGATACAGTAACTGCTCATGGTTAGTTAATACATTAATAAATGTTAACTAATGAAACCTTATTGTAAAGTGTTACCCAAATTTCTCTGTTACACACACACACACGTTGTGTTTCCATGTTTTATGGGGGCTTTCCATAAATTTTTAATACTGTACAAACTGTATATTCTATCCCCTAACCGTAAATCTCAGAAAACTACATTTTCAAAAAACATAATTTAGTTTTATAAGCTGTCTTCCTCGTGGGGACCAAAAAAATGTGACCCCACACAAACAAACAAGGATTTCGGATATTGCCATCTTTGTGGGGACATTTTGCCCTCATAACGTAGGGTTCAACTTACCTGTCCTGGACCACAGACACACACGCAGCTTTCTCTACATCTTTTGTATGTTAGTTATTCATCGCCCAGCATAATTATTACATTACATACAATTACTATCAAAACCGAAAATAAAATCACTGACCGTGATGCAAGCCATGTCTTGTGTGTTGTCATGAAACTGTAGCTGTTCTGCTTGAACGATTATCTTACCTCACCAGCCAGTTGACGCACGCGAGGCAGTAGCGGTGGCCGCACATGGTTTGACGCGCTTTATTCAAGACATTATTACAGTTGCTGCACAAGTACTTCTCTTTGGGCACCTCGTCGCAGATGCTCTGAGGGAAACCCGACGGGTACTCGTTCTCACCCGGTGTGGACGAAACCCCGTTTAACGACGGGTCTGAAGCAGCTGATCCAGAAGCCATTGAGCTTTTAGATGAAATGTCTGTACCAACAGCACGTTATGATAACATATTGATATGCTTTTGACTTTTTCGTGATATACCCACGGTAGAAAAACACCACGGGGTTCCCCCTTTCAAACACCCGGAAATATTATTGCGCTGTTTTCCGCCCACTTATCGGGCACATTGTTATGGATCTGGCTGATAATAATTTGAAAATAAGAAGAGAAAGAAAAGGTGTGGACTTGTAGATAAAAGATGAGTAAAAGTGATACAACACTGGCTGTGTTTTGAAACCTAGTGAGCATACTAAAACAAAACGCAGAAGTGCTGTCTAGGTAAGCAGTTCACTTGCTCGACCCCGCCTACAGAGCGTGCGAGCGATCTGTTCAAAAACAGAAAACGGTTGGGAAATTAGTTGAACTTTTTTATTTATTTAAACTATTCATGAACAAATACGTGCCCTACATGAATTAAAACATTTGCAATGAATCCGTTCAACCGACTCACAAAACCACTCTGAGTGCCTTCACGAATCGGAATGAATCTAAAACCGAGTGAGCCGAACTCTGTGAACCGAGACATGTCCGGTTCGAATCGGACTTCCCATTACTACAATTCGCTTAAGTCATGACGTAAGGAACGCCGTTTCTGGGTCCAAGCCTCAACTCGTTTCGCTTGAGAATGCCATCGACGGCCGTTTATGAGCGCTATTATTAATATTAAACATCAAACATTTCAAATACTTACAGTCAACACAACAGTCTCTGTGCAGACAGCGTCACAGACATTAATATTTTAACTATTTATAAAAGATGAATCACTGTCTGGCCATCTGGAATTTTGGTATGGAGATAAAGGTTATGATTATAATTTATTTATTTATTTGTAGTATTACACCACATTGTGTGTGTATATTAGCACCGTTTGTTGTTTTTTCTTGTGGTATGAGACCCGGAAGCGCTGCTGCGTGACATCAGACTTAACAACCGAATAGTGCCACACTGAGTAATGTGCCAACGATGCCCAAAAGTGCTGGCTAGGTAACGTTAGGTGTCTACCAAGCTGTCTAGCTCACTAGGGGTTAAGACACAGCTCTCTCTCTCTCGCTCTCTCTCCCTCTCTCTCTCTTTCTCAGAACCTGGCCTCAGTTCACTGTCATATCCGTCAAGACGGAAAGTCCCCATTTGAAAAACTACCTGCGTTTCACGGCTGTTTTTATTTTTCATTTTCACCGTGTCTTTTCATTATAAAACTGTCGTGTAATACTGTATTCACGTCATAAAGTGTAGAGCCATATAAAGAGAGACAATCTGTAGGCTATTATACAATCGCCTAATTCAAGATCGACGGTCTATTCATGCTTTGCTCTATTTTGTTTATTATGTTTTGCAAAGCGTAATTTGCTCATTTAATGTATATAAATAATAATACGTATTATTAGTAGTAATAAATAATGGTAATAATAATAGTAATGTTAATTATTATCCTATATAATAAGAATAATATTAATATAAATTGATTGTGGCGTAGCCTATTTTCATAATTTATAGGCTATACACTACTACTCCATTGAATAAAATCAAGCTTTTGTGCACACTGGTGAACTTTTTTTTATCATCCGCTGTTTATTTCAGTTTGTGAAATGAAGATGAAGTAATCTTTAATGAGATTTTGTCCAAAAAGTGGAGCTGTTGGTGATAAATAAGAAATCATGCAGTGAGACAATTTGCTGTGTCATTTATGCTCTATGTTTCATCTCTGACCTTCACACTTGGAATATTTGACTATACAAATAGCCTAAAGATGATCATGTTAATCATATGAACAGCATTTCATTTTAAGAGAATGTGGAAAAACCCTTAGAAGACCCTCTTATTTGCTCTTGACCCAGACAGGAATCTCCCACTTTAATAGCAAGCTGTTACTGTATATGACATGCAAATAAAAATACACCAGAAACGGCATAGTCGGGCTGACACTAGTCATAGAGCTTATGGTTACGTTTTCATACTTCATAGTGGGTTACAGCCTGCATGTGACACACTTTAATGCCAAATAACCTTTTTGAAAGCTGCAGATAAATAGTGAATAATTGTCTGTGAAACACTATGAGATGACACAGTCTTAACTGACAGCAGATTAGACGATAAGAGAGCAAGAGAATGAGAGCAAGGGAGATCATTTTTGCTAAAGAGGGCAGTCGGGGGGTTTCAATATCTGGTTGAGGGGATTAATGACTTGGGTAAAACTATTCACCTCTACAAGAGACATTCTTCACCTCAAATCAATTACTCTGTAATAGGAGAGCAGGGCTATGCTGGCCTGTTTTTCATTAAACAGCAATCACATGAGGGACCAGTGCATCAAAATGACTGCAGCAGGTGGCTGGTGAGGGGCCTGAGAGGTTTCCTTGAAAAAGAAGATATTTGTACCCTCATGAATCACCGTGAGAAGATGCAATCCAATAATACAGAAACCTCATGATGCAAAAGCTTAAAATGCGATGGGCCTTATCGATCGGGCTGGGCGGGAGGCCCCAAACCACAATGTCTAGTGTGCTGGAAACAGAGAGGCGAAGTGTAGGGCAGAATCTTCTGTAAATCTGTCTGGGTGGAAGACAAGTAAGCGTGTTAAGGATTTTGGAGGAAGGAGATAAGGAGCCAGATGTGTTTATGACTTGCTGAGTGTTGAATATCTGAAGCCTTCCATCAGCGCATCTCTCGCTTCTGATGCATCTCTCACTTGGTTTTGATTCTGAGTTCTGCTGAGTAGATGCACATCATTCTAACACTTCCTGCAACACAGATGCTGCAACTGTTCTTGGAATCCAAACCTGCAGAGTCATTCTCTCACAAACTTTCACCACATAAGAGATAGCAGATGAGGTAATCTCACACAACAGTATAGCAGGCTACAATAGCTCAGACAGACAGACAGATAGATAGATAGATAGATAGATAGATAGATAGATAGATAGATAGATAGATAGATAGATAGATAGATAGATAGATAGATAGATAGATAGATAGATAGATAGATAGATAGATAGACATAGAGACAGACAGACAGAGATAGACAGAGAGAGATAGATAGATAGATAGATAGATAGATAGATAGATAGATAGATAGATAGATAGATAGATAGATAGATAGATAGATAGACAGACAGACAGATATATAGATAGATAGACAGACAGACAGACAGACAGATAGATAGATAGATAGATAGATAGATAGACAGACAGACAGACAGATATAGATACAGACAGATAGATGACAGACAGACAGACAGATAGATAGAGACAGACAGACAGACAGACAGACAGATAGATAGATAGATAGATAGATAGATAGATAGATAGATAGATAGATAGATAGATAGATAGATAGATAGACAGAGAGAGACAGACAGACAGACAGACAGACAGACAGACAGACAGACAGACAGACAGAGATAGATAGACAGATAGATAGACAGATAGATAGATAGACAGATAGATAGATAGACAGACAGATAGATAGATAGATAGATAGATAGATAGATAGATAGATAGATAGATAGATAGATAGATAGATAGATAGATAGATAGATAGATAGATAGACAGATAGATAGATAGATAGATAGATAGACAGACAGACAGATATAGATAGATAGATAGACAGACAGACAGATAGATAGATAGACAGACAGACAGACAGATAGAGATAGATAGACAGACAGACAGATAGATACAGACAGATAGACAGACAGACAGACAGACAGACAGACAGACAGACAGACAGACAGACAGACAGACAGACAGACAGACAGACAGACAGACAGATAGATAGATAGATAGATAGATAGATAGATAGATAGATAGATAGATAGATAGATAGATAGATAGATAGATAGATAGATATTTCTACCCCTTCTCTCTTCCACTTCACTTCCTGTCTACTCGCTATCATAATAAAAAGGCAAAAATGCCCAAAATAATAATTATTCATTTATTAAATAAGTAATTAAGTAAATAAAAATGAAATAATGTCTGATTACCTGTGGAAGTTGTTTCACGAGTTCACACTTACAAATGATCGGATAGAGTAAAAGAGTAAAATAAGCGTATTTGACGCGCTGTCTGAGGGGATCAAGCTCAGAATTTAGCCCAAACCCAGAGTTCTCCCCCGAATCCCCAGCTGGGCCGAGAGTGAGTCGTCGGGGTGGAGGAGGGATGCAGAAAGCTGTCGAGGTAACTAGGTGAGTCGGCTGTGTATAATGTATATACTCGTGCTGATTAGATAGTGCTCCTCCCAAACTTTGTTTATAAAGCATAATTTGTCGCTTGAATTCTGCATTCTTTTGAGATGAAGACATGTAAGAGGCTGACAATTAGCTGAACATATACTTGTTTAATTAGTGACACTTAGCCTACTTTTTAAAATCTTTATTTGAATACGGCAACATTCTTATTTTAAAACCTTTATTTGAATATGGTAACATGATACCTCATTCTACAACATTTCTATGATTAAATCATTGACAGAGACCCCTCCCCCATCAGCCAATCACTGTGGGCATAGTTAGCTAGCATGTTGACATCCATAGCAACTAGGTCAACCCCGCCCTTTCTCTTAGCTTAAGCTTTCTCTCTGTTCCTCTGTAAAAGTTGGTCTCAGCAGCTTTGGGAATAGGTTTTAAGAGAAAACTCTTAGCTAATAACTTTTACTGCTATTTAGGAGAACTCTTAGTGCTAAGATAAAATGTTTTGTGAATATGGCCCCTGATGTGCAGCAAAAGATTGTTGAGCTTCACAAAATAGAAAGTGGCTGTAGGAAAATGGCTAAAGCATTGAAAATTCCCATTTCCACTTCAACTTCAAAAGGGACCTGGTTCTATGGTCAGATGAAACTATAAAAAAAGCTTTTTGGCAGCAAATCCACCAGATGGGTTTGGTGCTAACAGGGTACAGGATAAAAAGTACCCCATGCCCACGGTTAAATATACTGCTGGATCTTTAATGTTGTGGGCCTATTTTTTTATTTTATTTTTTGCTGGAGATACATGGCATCATGGATTCTAGCAAATGCCAAGTGATAAAAAAAATCAAAACCTGATGACTTCTGCTAGAAATCTTATAATGGGCCGTGGTTGGATCTTCCATCAGGACAACGATCCAAAACAAACATCAAAATCAACACACGTGTCACTGAGCACAAAATGAAGCTTGTTGCCATGGCCGTCTCAGTCCCCTGACCTGAACCCTATAGAAGATGAGTGGGCTGAACTGAAGAGAAGAAGCACCAACATGGAGCTGGGAATCTGAAGGATCTGGAGAGATTCTGGATGGAGGAATGCTCTCTGATCTCTTGTCAGGTGTTCTCCAAACTCATCAGGCATATAGAAGACGACTATAGAAGACGGTTATCTTGGCGAAAGGACGTTTCAATAATTGGGTGCCAACATGAATTAGAGAAAAATATTTATTTCATAATGAGATTTCCCCTCACTTTCAATTGTTTTACTTTTTGAATGAAAGATCAGAAGGATAAACAATGCAGATTTATTTTATTTTTCATATTTCACAATATTGCTGTTTTACTGTATTTCTGTTCAAATAAATGCAGGCTTGGTGAGAAAGCAAAAAATCTTACCAACCCCAAACTTTTGAACAGTAAATATATAGAGCTTAAAGAACAGTAACATTTTTAACAATTAAAAACATAAATATAGATGAGAAAAATGAACTGAAAGAGTAAAACCTTTGCATATTGGATTTTTGGCAGACTCCTACCATTTAAACAGAAACTGGTGTAAAATGTCCCTTTGCAGAGCTAGTAACCTTTTCAGAAATTATTGTTTTATTATTCAACTTAGGTACTTTTCATGAACTGGATAAATGTAATAGGGTCATAGTCACTTAGGTGTCAATTTTAAGACATATCTATTTTTAAATAATTTAATAATTAACATACCACAGTGACTTGAATATAAATTTAGCAAATGACAAAATGTTGCAATTTGAATACAGTTAAGAAGGTCAATATCTCTAAGGTGGAAATCCAAAATCCAAAATAGAATGTCACCATCCTTGTTGGATATAGACGTTTACCCCCGGTTTCACAGACAAGGCTTAAAGGGATAGTTCATCCAAAAATGAAATTATCTCATAATTTACTCACCCTCAAACCATTCTAGGTGTTTATGACATTCTTCTTTCAGACGAATACAATCGGAGTTACATTAAAAAATGTCCTGGCTAATCCAAGCTTTATAATCGCAGTGAATGGGAGCTCAAAATTTGAAGCCCAAAATGTGCATCCATCCATTATAAACGTTCTACACATGGCTCTGGAGGGTTAACACATGCCTTCTGCATCGAACCGATGGGTTTGTGTAAGAAAAATATCCATATTTAAAACTTTATAAAGTAAAATATCTAGCTTCCTCCAGACCGCCTTCCATATTCAATTTACGCAGAAAGCATAACTGACATAACGTATGATGTCGGACATAGCGTAAGCATTTTGAACTGCGAGAGGCGTTACACTTTCTTCGTATATATTTGAGCTGTTTTAACTGAAAGCAGCGAGACATCTCAAAATATGTCAGTGCCAATGTTTTGTCTCAAGATGCACACTAATGTTTCTTTCCAAGGCACGTTCATAAAAGCTACATAAATGTCCTTATTGAACTATAAGGCCTAATCCTGGCTTAATTTAAGCCCTGTCTGTGAAACCGGGCCTTAGTTACTTTTATGATAGGTTAATTTTGTGTTATAGCTAATATTTTACCAAACATATAAACTTGGTACCATTTGTGCTGCTAATGCTTTAAAAAAGTCATGGTATGCAAAATTCATGGAAAGTGTTAAAATGCAAATTTTTTTTTTTTTTTCATATTTAGATCCAGACTTATATGTCAGGTAACACATAGATATATTAGGAAAAAAGTAGGCTGCTGTCAGTGTCACCTTATGAAAATGAATGTTGCATGATTGCTGGATATGAATCAATTTCCTCTCCATACTCTAGGAGTCACATAAATAGGTGAAATCTCTCCTTTCCTCCATTTAATGTCATACATTTTCACGACATTCCTGAAACATTCATCTGCTGAGAGCCTCATTATACTATCTGGGCCTGAGATTGGCACTCATGCAAATATTTAAAAGCAAGGCAAATGTGATAGTCACAATATTCACATTAAAAAAAGCTTTACCTAAGGATTTATTATTGGCCTACCTAGTCAATTACCAGCTAATGAGCTGACCTCAGCTGACATTCACTCCCAAACTGCTAAGGAGGAATTAGTTCACTTTTTCTGTGTCGCAGGAAATGCTTCAGTCACACAAGAGCGAGTATATTAGAAACTGTGGATGTTTATTTAATGTCACTCTGAACATGATACACATTTTAATGATCAACAAAAAATACAAGACCTAAAAAAATGGCTGGAATATGAGTCCATCGTAATTCGTAGCGGAGCGTACCAGTTGTTAATAGTGTACAGTAGATCTGTGTTCGCTTTCATAGCTGGTCACAAATGATGGGTTTGGGGGATGTTAGGAAGGGCAAAATGTGTACAGAAAGGAAAACGTCCTCTTGTCATCCTGGGGTGTTGTTATACTGCAAGACATGCTCAATTTCACGGTCAAATTATTTACATGAATGACTGGCAAGCGCCGTCAGCAGGCAGGTGTAGTTTGAGAGGCCATCGGCAGGGGTTCCTGAGTTCCAAGAAGTTCACAGAGAGCAACTGGGGCCACGAACTGAGAATATGTCTTTCCCCAAAAGCTGTAGCTATCACATGTTCTGTCCTTTAGCGCAACAAAACTCTCTCATTGCAGTCCACATCTCACATTTATCTGTTTCACACCCAACAGCAAATTTATTTTAATATACCTGTGGAGAGCAAGAAAAACATGGCATGATGAGTTGCGGGGATGGATTTTATTGGCGTTTTCTCTTAGTTTTGAATGTGCATGCTAGGACAGCTGGAGCATTGAAATCCCTCCTACAGTGTCCAGAGGGAATCGACCGTGAAACTCAATCTGCATAGCGGCGTTCATCTTAAACAATTTCACCTCACAGAAATGCCTGCAGTTCTCTTTATTGAGCGAGAATGCGTCACAAACTTGATCAAAATGCATCAGTTTGGTTGAGCTGTGACAGCTGTTTGCTCTGTTGTAGTTTTGAGTTCCTTTGACGTTGGTGAATTGGTTTTTCAGTAGGAGTTGGCACTGCAGTATATATGATAAGTTAGCCATTTGAATAGCCATAGTTAAACATTTGAACAATAAAGCAGGCTGATATTGAAATGCTTTGCATTCTTAAAATACTCTGAGGGATTAGTTATCCTTTGATTCATAAAACTATTTCTTTGAATTCCATCCAATATAGATATAAAAGTGATTGTAAAACATTTCCGAACAGAAATGACTATTTTGATGTTGCCGTTTAAAGTGCAGACAATGTTCGTCTTTGATGTACAATGTACAATCACAACAAATATGAAGATACAAATAAAGTTATGAAACCGATTTTCACATTCTAAACACTGGGTCATCTTAGTTAACATGGGTATCACAGGATAAATGTCATTAGGATACAAATAATAAAAAAAAAAAAACAGTTGAAACATGTTCAGTATTGTGTTATCAAAACTAATACAAACACACACACAAAAAAAAAAAAAAAAACAAGTAAATGAGTAAAAGGACATTGCAAGTTGATGGTTTGGAAAGGAAACATATGCTCATTGTCAGTGCCATTAATTAAATAGAAAAGGGAAAGTTAGTGAGTCAAGTCTGCATAGATTAAAAAAAGCAAACAAATACAAATAGAAAGAGAAGTAACGATAGTAATAGTTTACACCAAAATCAGATCCATCAGGTTTTCACCCTCATGATTTTATAAAAAGTTCTATAAACATGATGATTAAATTGCATTTTTGACAGTATTGCAATATACTTTGTGTACTTTTGCTTCACAAATGAAAATAGATCCAAATGAAATCAAACAGCGGCAGGTAATATTTCTTCCTGAATCATTCATTATTTTGAACAGATCAGCTGAGTAAATGATTCAGTGATTCACTCATAAAGAGTCACTTGATTTGTTTCTGAATGAATCAGCATTTATGAACAAATTGGTTGAGTGAATGATTCAACGATTCCCTCATTAAAACAGCCATTTCTTTAATTCCAGAATCAATCAGTGTATTATTCATTACTCGCTTGAGTAAATGAGTCAATAATTCACCCATAAAGACAGTAATTTGTCCCTACCTACTGGCATAATTATATGACATGCAGAAAGAGTCATATTCAGTCTGTCCTAATTTAATTTCACGCCTCCAAAACCTGTCAAAACATTTGACATTTGCTACAATATAATAAAATATGTGTGCTTTAAAATAACTAAATGTAATTTAGATCTTGACCCATTTTAGGGTAAACTATTCCTTTTTCGCAAATGATTTGGAGAATTTCACAATTTATCTAAAACAAATAACATTAAATGAATGCATGATAATATATTACTGGCAAATTGATGAGCTACTGAAATGATCTCCAGAGTGATCTGACAGTAAATACAGAGGAGTCAGTCTGTTCACAACAATAAAAGCAGTTCAGCCCAAGTTCACTTCTCAGATCTCCTCCAAGATTAAGCCTTAAACTCCATCAATCCATCTCATTGGGATTTCAGGTGAACCTGATCTACTGTGCATAAGATAAAATCCAACATTCTGCTAACCGGCAGTAACACCAAAGGGTCACTGTGTTTTCTGAGAGACGTCCAGCTCTTCCATTGATAAACCTTCCACCGACTGACCTGTCAGAGTGAAAAATGTGCCTGTATTGGCTCATCACTCTGAACGCCACCACTGTGACACATATTCTCTTTGAGCATCCCAGGTGGTCAATAACGTATTTACTCGACATGAGGGAAAACGTAGTTACCTCCCAGATATTACAGCAGTGGCGGGACACACCAATAGCAACCTTGTCATGTTTAACTACAAGTTATTGATTAAGCACTGAACGAAAACAACATAGGACAAGCTGCTTCTCCGTCGGATGTTTGAGAAGAGTTAAAAGTCTTTATTTTTTATGAAAAGCTACACATTCTTGCTAAATTTCACAGCTACAGAAGTTTTTTTTTCTTTTTCTTTTTTACACAACAACTACAGATTTTTTTCATTAGAACATTTTTGACAATACCTGCAATGTTTCGTCATAATAATATTCAGAGATGTGAACAGTAGATCAAGAGAAAAACAGCAGCCCACTGGGCATCAGCACGAACACTACAAGATGGTGGGATTGAATGACGGATAGAAACAGAAACATGAGAAAGAGGTTGTCGCTATAAAGTTCTTTTGTTTCTTGAGTGTCTCTAACACCTACAGCCATCTTTGAGTTCTTGTAATCGAGTTTTCTAGTTCTCGCTCATTTATTCTCCTCCTTGGTTGGCCTGATCTTCATCTCGGTGAACTTCAGCGAGTACTGCCAACCCGTCCAGGACGACCACTCGATGCCGTCGGCGTACGAGGTGTGCTGGCCGCGCAGGTACTGTCCGTTGAGGTTGGAGGTGTGGCAGTTGCGGTACCACCAGGCGCCATGGTAGAAGGACGCGCAGTTATTCTCAGAGTGGTCGTTGTCCTTGTCCTTAGTGGTGAATTTCATCCCGTTGTGTTTGAGCAGAGAGTCGCCTGCGGCATCAATTCAATGTGTGATGGAAAGAAAGATTGAGAAAGACAGAGGAAGGGTGGAAGAGTGAGCGTGTGATAGACAGGGACGGTGAGGAAAAAAGACAGAAACAAAAGAACAAGTGAGTCACTCAACCGCAACGTCTTTGTTTATCCGTATCATGGAAAGTTTAGAAACAGCAGTACACAGGGTTTTGTTCCAAAACCTAATGAGCTATGCCTTGCTGTCTACAGTCTACATAGGCAGCTGGCTTAGTGGAAGCTCAAAACATGCATAATAGATAATAAGTATAAAGATACACAAATATTAGGTAAAATTCTGTAAAACTTCTGAAAGAAAGTATTGTAAAATATTTTTATATAAAATCCACTGCAAGGATGCTCAACCAATCGATCGCGGTCGACCAGTCGTTCGCAAACTGCTTTCCAGTCGATCGCGAGAGTAAACTGCACTCTGGTTTGCCCTTTCTCTCTCTTCAGCGTTCCCACATCTCAGACCTCAAATACATAAAATATTAACCTTTATAGACATAGTATTTCTTGAGTAAAGAAAATGCTGTATTTATTTCAAAAAGCAGTTCTTTATTTACCCTTACAAGATCACTGATTACGTTCAGCTCTGTGTGTGTGTGTGTGTGTGTGTGTGTGTGTGCCGGAGGAGGAGAGGCGGAGCTATGAGATGTGAGGATTTGCTTGACAGTCCAATTGAGTAACGAGATTTAACACAAGCTATTTTAATGCTTTTCATTGCATGTTTGTGCTTTTGAACACAGACCAGCTTATACTGGATCATTTACTAATGGTCTGTTCATAATTAACCACTGTTTATGAGATGATATACTTCAATGATTTATAAGTCATAAATAAATGATTAGTTCATCATTAACTAATAATTAATAAATGACTTATAAGTAAATTAACAAAACATTTATATAAAATGTTAGCATACCACTTATTAATCATTTATGAATGTATAGTCATGTTTTGTAAATGATTAGTTAATCATTAATGACTTATAAGTGACTTATAACTGAACGTTATAATTAGGGGCTGAATTTGAAATTGCATATTAACATATTACTCATACTCTTTAATATAAATATATGGCAGGAATAGCAAGAGTAGTATGCCATTACGCAGTTGGGCACCCCTGGTCTACTGCAATGCAACAATGATGACTAAAATATGTTTGATCAAATATTGTAACTGTAATGGGATATAAATATAATGTGTCTCACGTTTGCAAGAACACGATGCAACTTCAGAGCATTCTACCTATTGCTTGTTCACTTGTTTGTGCTTGTGTTTTCCTTTTATCTATCATTTAAAATGTAGTGACTTAAACAGTGACTTAAACAGTCCTGTGCTGGAAAATGTGTTTTATAATGTAATGTTAATACACTACTGTCCAAAAATGTTGAAGTCAGTAAGTAAAAACAACAACAACAACAACAACAACCTTTTTCAGCAAGGATGCAATAAATTGAATAAAAGTGACAGAGAAGACTTTTACACTGAATCATATAAATTATATTCAAAAACAAATGCTGTTCTTTTAAACTTTCTATTCATCAAAGAATCCTGAAAAAAATTAAATAATAATAATTATTACAGTTTCCACCCCACAAACCTGATAATAAATGTTTCTTGTGCACCAAATTAGAAAGATTTCTGACGGATCAAGTGGAGTGGAGTAATGATGCTGAAATTTCAGTGTTGCATCACAGGAATAAATTACATTTTAAATTAAAGCTGCAAGCAGCGATGATAGGGCCCTCGCACCGGTGCCACCGCCGCCCAGTGGCTTTAGGAAAACAGAGCACGGGTGGGCAATATGCATTTAAGTAGGTAAATATAGGAGGACTACATCAAAGTCATTTGTATTTGCCACACTTTCTACTGACAGCTGGTGACATTATGGCTGTAACTAAATTCTGGTGTGTAGATGTTTTCAGGCCAGGACTCTTATCAAGCATGAAATATGGGGCAGATTGGACAGATTGGCTTGAGTTACAACAACTTCCTGTTTCATGACCATAACAGCATGTTGCTAGCATGTTTCTAGCATGTTTAGCTCTCAATGCAGGGTTGCCAACTTTTAAGTTCAGGTTGGAGTGAGATTTTTTTTATTACAGGTGGGTGGAGGTGATTGGCACAAATATCGATTTCAATCTTGATTCAGTATCAGTTCACATGTATATATAGCCTACTGTACATATCAGAAAAAATAATGCCTTTTTAGCCCTATTTTAAACTTTTCTTAAGTTAAATTATATTTGCTCGCATTCATTAATATTCAGTTGTGTGTGCTTATAACGTTTTAAAATTTCACATTTAAAGAAATCTAGTGTTTGATCTAAATATGTATTCAAATAAGTAAGCAGTTATGATCTGCAATACTTTTTTGAGCAACTAGACTATATACATGTATATTTATTAAAGAGCCACACAGGCACCTAGTGGGTAATGGCATTACAAATGAAAATTATTATTTTTCCAGCCACAAAATGCCTCTGTGCATTGGAATTCTCTATTTTGCCCTTAATCACTACACTATTTTAATATAAATAATAAAAATATTAGAAGACATTTTTTTAAGTGGTCATTAATGGACAATAATTATTACACAAATAGTATTTAGTACCAAAATATCTCCTCAAAATATTCAATAAATATTATTAAACTAAAATATAGAACATTTATTTAATTGAAAAATAGTTAAGGTGTATGGTCACTTGACCACCAATAAGTATGAGTGTGAGCAATTAGTAAGGAATACCTGAGGGCTAAATACAAGAAAAACATTATCTCCATCACTCGCCATAATAAAATGATACTGCTCCATGTGACTGTGTGCCCCCGGGAGATGAAAGCATGTCGCAACTCTTTTTTTCAGCGGCTCTGGCTGTAACTGTTATGCCACATTAAGTGCGCCAAACGGTATTTATTGTTTGAATTTTGTATTAAACCTTAAAAAAAATGTAAAAGCTTAGACTGTGTTTCACATCAAAAGCAGGTTTGGCAGTTTGGCGTGAGATTTATTTGGGCAGAGTGAGAGTGCCAAATGTGTGAGAGTTGGCAACCCTGTCAATGGCATATTTTAGTATGTTGCTAGTAGTGCATCACAGTGTTAAACACATCACTTCCTGTTAACAGTAGTTGGCACTATTACTATAACTGAATATTGTCATGTAGATGTGTTCAGGCTAGGACTCTTATCAAACATGTTAAGTTTAGGGCAGGTTGGACAATGCATGCCTAAGTTGCAACAGCTTGTTTTCTTGCATTAACAGAAAGCTGCTAGCATTTTTTAGCATATTTCTAGCATGTTTCATGCTATGTTTGGGGCAGATTGAACATTGCATGCCTGAGTTACAGCAACTTCCTGTTTCAAAGCATTAATAGCATGCTTTAGCACTTAGCTAAGTGTTGCTAGCATGTTCTACCATGTTGCTAGCCTATTTAACACTTGCTGACACTTTTTAATATGCTGTTGGGAGTCCAAAACCATTTTAAACATGTCACTTCCTGTTGCCAGGTGGTGCTATGACTACAACTGAATATGGGCATGAACATGTGTTCAGGACAGAACTCTTATCAAAAAATCAAGGAAATTAAAAAACGGCTGACTTTCTGTTGCGTTTAGGACTTTTTAGAAACTTTTTTGTAGGTATTGGGACATTACATCTATGTACCGAATTTCATACACGTCCATGAAATTTTATAGGTAGCACTATCAAGCTATTTTGCTAACACATAATTCTGAAACCCATATCAGATGTAAATTTTCGCCAGTTGTGACACGTGTGCAACGTTTCGTGAGTTTTAAAGCATGTTTAGACCATCAAAAATGCGATTCATTTTGATGCAGAAGAAGAAGAAGAAAAAGAAGAAGCGGAATAATAATAAACAGAGCAATTTCAAGAGGGTCCTTGCACAATTGGTGCTCGGGCCCTAAATATATTAAACTAGAAATCAGTTATTTTAAATTGTAATAATATTTCACAATATTACTGTTTTACTGTCTTGGTGAGCACAACACTTTCAAAAGCAATTCAAATCAAAGTGACCCCAAACTTTTGAATGGTAGTGTATTTTAAAACTTTCATGCACATAAATAGCATAGCCTACATTTATAGATTTATACTTGTAGCTTTCAATCCATACAATCTAATTGTTTAGAATAGTGATGCTAAAACAGCTTATAGGCTCATATTTTGAGCAGTAAAACAATTGTACATACGCTTCACAATAAGCTTAGCATGTTTACATGTGCATATTGAGATTGCTAGCTCTGCTAGTGATGGGGAGAGAGAGACAGAAACCAAAGAGAGGAGCGTTCTAACGCGTTGCCGCTAATGTGCCCTTATTAAGCTCTGTGATGTATGTCTCAGGGACGTAATGTTGCAGTGTGCATCTAGGCTAATCTAATCCCAGTTTCCTGCCTCCATACCGCCCGGCTCCGCTGGGCCCGGCCCTGCTGGCAAGATCAGCTTTTTATTGCCAGCCTTGCAGTAAAACCCTTCTCCTGTCCTCTTCCTCTGACTCTAATTCTACTCTTGCTGCAACATGTATCGTGATAGCCATTTTATTGGGACAAAGAGATCCAATTGATGCCGTTATGTCATATTGTAAAGTGTGTTACACATCATAAACTTGTTTCTGGTGGCTTATAGATTCATCATTGTGGTCTAGCAGATAATGAATCAGCAGAATGATGGCAGTATAAAATGACACCACCTGGACTGTGAAAGCAGACCCAGTGAACAGCTGTGAAGATTGCCAGCAGAAAAACGATACATGAAGATTGCTTTACCTAGTTTTTAGCAGGTTTAAAGGTGCACTGTGTAAAGTTTTAGGTGCACTGTGTTTTCGCGGCATCTAGTGGTGAGGTTGTGAATTGCAACAGCCCACCGCTCACCCCTCCTTTTCTAAGCACATAGAGAAGCTACGTTGGCCGACACAGGACAAAGATTTCGTCGTCTGAGACAGCAGAGAGTAGCTAGCACTCTGTAGAACAGTTTGTCCGTTTAGGGCTACTGTAGAAACATGGTGGCGCAAATTGGCGATTTCACTGTAAGGGGTGTATGTAGATAGAAATGAGAAGATGAGAATTCAGCTAGCTTAAACCAGCTAAGACTTTAACATCATAGACAGCACCATCATGTCATTCCAAACTTTTTGCGTTGAACACAAAAAAACCAAACGGTTTCAGTTCCCATTGACTTTTATTATATTTGACCATATAATGGAAGGGAATAGGAACCAAAACTGTTTGGTTACCAACATCTTTCACAAAAAAAGTCATACTGGTTTGGAATGACATGAGAGGGTGAGTAAACAATGTCAGAATTTTCATTTTGGGCTGGACTATCCTTTTAAGATGGGTCTCAAGCTAGCTATTTACAGTCATTAGTCACAAAGCTGGGTCTAGATGCTTGTCTGAACCATGTCAAGCTGGTTGGAGATAATAGCACACATTGGACCAGTAACAAACTAACATGTTCCAAAAACCAACTTGAACACCTTAATCTGGTACGCTGTGGCCAGTTTAAACCAGTTTAAGCTGGTGTACCTGGTCTATCAGTCAAACCATCAAAATAGACCAGATTTGGAAACTAGCTAACAACCTTAGGCTCATTAGGGAAAGCTGCTGGCCTCTGTAATACAATGTTGCAATATTCATAAAGAATCCCTAATCATACAAACAATGCCGGAAAAAAAATACTAATTAGCTAGAACGATATGATTAATCATTGCAGTAAATTGCAGATTCTGTGCAAAACAGACCTCACAATTTGTGTACTTGAGGGGGTGTGTAGCGTGTGTCAGCATGAAGGTGCATCTCAGACTTTTATGAAATGTCTTGAGACAGACCCACTCAGGAGGGCGATGCGAGTCATTAGGTATGCGCATGAATGCATAATCGCATAAATGCCGAAAAACACTGCAACATCAGAGAGAAATTATACACTCCTCTACTTGGACAAGCATTGTTACAAAATAATCAAACGCTCACATGCAATTTCGCTTCTTACTCTGGCCTCCCTAATGGTAGTGAAAACATTTCTGTGCACTTGCAAAACTGTCATTAGCACACTTTGAAGTTGGCACTGTATTAGTACTCAAAGTGTTTACAGAGATCAGGGCATCATGGGTGTAAAAACTCATCTCAGGTAATTATTTCTTCCCCGAGATCCCCGCTGTGGCTGAGCGCTCTTTCTCTACGCTATCGTAAAGGCCTTTCATTAAACAGAATAGCATTAAAGACACCATGCTTGTGTTATGATATGCAAGCAGTTATGAAAATTCTCTCATGCAAGGACAGGGTGTGTGAGGAACACTTTTAAAAATATATATATATATATATATATATTTTTTTTTTTATTTTTTTTTTTTATTTATTTTATTTTTTTTTCTCGGCTGCAAAAACATCACAGTAATTTATGAAAAACAGAGGATTCTGGGGTATGGCTCATCAAAATCTCCACAGGGATGCACTGTCATATTGAAATAATGTCATATCAAATCGGTACACATCAGCTTCAGCGCATAGCCACTAAAACATTTTCAGACAGCTACTCTGTACAGTTTTAGATGTCTGCTAAAGAAGTAACTTGGATGGTTTTATCTAGTACTAATGTGCCGGAGAAGTCTGTCTGTCTGTCTGTCTCTATCTATCTATCTATCTATCTATCTATCTATCTATCTATCTATCTATCTATCTATCTATATCTATATCTATCTATCTATCTATCTATCTATCTATCTATCTATCTATCTATCTATCTATCTATCTATATCTATCTATCTATCTATCTATCTATCTATCTATCTATCTATCTATCTATCTATCTATCTATGACTTTTCTATACACCAGTTCCATAAACAAGAAAGTAATATTGAATAACTTATATTTTAAACACAACATCACCAGTTGTTTTGTCTATTTTTGCTTCAACAACAGAAATCAAATCAATGTTTCAGTGACTCATAAAGACAGTCACTTTTTTAAAATATATAGGAGAAAAGGTGGCTTTTTAATTTATTTATTTTGAAATTGTATTATTAATCAAATACTACATCACATAGCTGTTGTAAACCTTGTATCCTCAAAACTGCTACTTTTTAAAACAAATTATTAAACACTGTTGTGAAAGTTGATATTGTGGCTTTATATATGGTCAGACAGTTGAATGCGTCATTAATATTACATTGTGCCAAAATAAAGCTCAACTAGAGTTACGAGATTTGACCAGGACATTTCGGACATATGATGATGGACAAAACGTGTATAATGTTTTGTCCATCATTAGAATGACTGCATCTGAGGCAGTAAGTGCATCACATTATGTTTTCTTCAACTTACAGGTTATGAAGTTTACTGTAGCTATGTGGTTGCCCAGTTTTTTTTATGTCATTTGGCCAAAATCTCAAGTGGTACAGACAGGCTATTCAGACAGTATTGGCTGTGACTCAATGACAAATGCTAAACTAAGGCCTAGTCCACATGCACACTAGCTGGACTTCGTCATACTGATTCTAGTCAGAATATGAGTCTGATGCTCCATTGGGCTGTGATTATGGGGCGTTTCAACCAAACCAGGAAAGAAAATGCCTCTGCACTCAATTGGATAAACCTACAACCAATCAGAGCAACGGCGTAAGTGACATATGCTGAGTGACGCATAGTTGTCAACAGAACTCAACTGCACACACGCTGGAAGAAGTAGAAGAAGAAGATGAGTGTAAACGATCTTTGCCGGTGTTGTAAAAAGAATTTCAGAATACACAGAGTTTGAGAGAAATAGTAAACGTGAATGCATATACGAACAAGTTCTCTGTTTAGAATTAGACAAATTCATCCCAAGCGCTCTTTGGTGATGTGATTACGTTTGATTATGTTACTGTTGATCAACTGTCCATCATCGTATAAAGCCTGCCCTGACAATTTGATTGGTCCGAACAGCTCTGGTTCTAGCATAGTTGGTCCACAATGGATCAAGTCCAGACCGAACTTCCCGACCTCAAATGTTGTGGCTGACATCGGCTGGCATCCAGGCTACATGTACACAGGTATTTTTATAAACTTTTCAATGCAAAAACACACTATGAAGCGCTGACAAGAGCATGCCAATCCAACAGGTGCCAATATAATGATGTAACAAGCCAAAATCTCCGGTTTCACTGTACACACAAGGCCACTGCAACCGGAGTTTCTAAAAATCTTCACCCTGGCAGGAGTTTTCAAAAAAAGATTGGTTTCAGTGACCGGATAGTGTGTTTGCGTGTGGACGAACAGCCAAACTGCAAAGACAAGTTGCGGTTTTGAAAATACCTGTGTTCGTGTGGACAGGGCCTAAGGCATACTTCTCCACTCCTCATATATAGCCTTTATATATATATATATATATATATATATATATATATATATATATATATATATATATATATATAGTGTTACTTGAATAAAGAAAATGCTGTACTTATGCAAAGAACCAGTTCTTGCATTGCAAACAAGCAGAGATGATCCAGAATGTGCGGCACTTCACTTCATTCACGATTGAGAAGGGGTGGAGTTGTGAAGTTTGAACAACAGTTTGAGGATCCAATGGAGTTATGTGGTTTAGTCACAAGCTCTTTAATACTTTTCATTGGTTAAATATTTGCAAAACTAAGACAGACAAGGGTGACCAATAGTAATGATTTAAATTTACATACGAGTTTTCCTGACAGAGACTATCAGATAAGTTTTTCTTGTCCATCATTAATATCAGAGAAAATTATACTTCGTGGTAAAGTAAAAATAAGTCAAAATCTGCTTTTGAATTTTAAGCTGCCTGCCGCATTCAATTGTTTTCACATTTGATTTTATGGCCACAATGTGCCTTTTACTATTGACCTTGTGTCAGAATTTTCCCTTTCTAATTTCTGTGAGGGTTGGACTCTGAGGAGGGACCTGCTTTACGTCTGACAAACCATTATTAAAGGTGTCAAGGACATCTCACAATGTTGCCCTCCAGGAGCCTCAGTTTGGGTCTGCGAAGTTTATTCGTTTTGTTTTTTAGCTCTTGTTTTGTTCCACACTGCTGCTTACTGTTAAACAATGGCTGTTTGATTTCATTGTGCTAAAACATTCGATCTGTGTTGATCTCTCTCAGAATTTTTTTCTAAGCTTCATACTTGACTGAGCACAGCTCAGACGGAAAAAAAATCAAAATATGATTTAATGCTTACGGTCAGTTCAACATACCATTCATGTACACATTAATGCTTTAAACGACCACGCATGCATTTTAATCGAGACAGCGGCGTAAGAGTCCAAACAAGACGTAATTGATAAGATTGGGAATCAATGTGGCATGACTCCTCCAGCGGGGGATGTTTAAGACAGCCTTGCTAATTAGACGCGTGGATGCAGTATTCTCCTCTTGATTTATGTTAATAGGAGTGTTTGTTTACGTCTCCCATAATAAGCCTTGTGCTTGCTTTATTGGAATGCCATAGATGTATTCTACGGCTTCATTATCCCTGCCCTTTCCGGCACACGGCGAAGGTCACGCCCGCGTCCAGCCCCAGCGAGGAGGGCAGTGCTCGGGGAAAAACACCTGAGAATAATAGAGTGCGGGACCCAATTAACGTTAAAAAGAGGCCCCGGCGACAGCGCAGGTGAAGCATTGAGAATTGCTCATCACTTTGCCTCTGCACAGACGATAACCCGCGGCCCCTGTTGCTTTGCGTGCCACAAGAATATATCTCAACGCCACTGACAACAGGGCAGGAAACTTTAAATTAGTCTTGTGATTCTCATGATAGTTTCTATTCTAGGCTGAGCTTTTTTGTTTTACTGGGCGCAATTGGGGCGCCACTAAGTTTGGATTTTCAGTCTGTGCTTAAAGTGGCCTTGTTTTGAACACAGAAACCTTTTATAAATATAGTATGTGTGTGCGTGTGTGTGTGTGTGTGTGTGTGTGTATATATATATACATATACACCAATCAGGCATAACATTATGACTACCTTCCTAATATTGTGTTGCCCCCCTTTTGCTGCTAAAACAGCCCTGACCCATCGAGGCATGGACTCCAGTAGACCCCTGAAGGTGTGCTGTGGTATCTGGCACCAATATGTTAGCAGCAGATCCTTTAAGTCCTTTAAGTTGTGAGGTGGGTCCTCCATGGATTGGACTTGTTTGTTCAGCACATCCCACAGATGCTCGATTGGATTGAGATCTGGGGAATGCGGAGGCCAAGTCAACACCTCAAACTCATTGTTGTGCTCCTCAAACCATTCCTGAACCATTTTTGCTTTGTGGCAGGATGCATTATCCTGCTGAAAGAGGCCACAGCCACCAGGGAATACCGTTTCCATGAAAGAGTGTACATGGTCTGCAACAATGCTTAGGTATGTGGTACGTGTCAAAGTTACATCCACATGGATGGCAGGACCCAAGGTTTCCCAGCAGAACATTGCCCAAAGCATCACACTGCCTCTGCCGGTTTGCCTTCTTCCCATAGTGCATCCTGGTGCCATGTGTTCCCCAGGTAAGCAAGCGACGCACATGCACCTAGCCATCCACATGAAAAGAAAACATGTTTCATCAGACCAGGCCACCTTCTTCCATTGCTCTGTGGTCCAGTTCTGATGCGCATGTACCCACTGTTGCTGCTCTCGGGTCAGCATGGGCATCCTGACTGGTCTGTGGCTATGCAGCCCCATACGCAACAAACTGCGATGCATTGTGTATTCTGACACCTTTCTATCAGAACAAGCATTAATGTCTTGAGCAAACTGAGCTACAGTAGCTTGTCTGTTTGATCGGACCACACGGGCCAGCATTTGCTCCCCACGTGCATCAATGAGCCTTGGCCACCCATGAACCTGTCTCCGGTTCACCACTGTTCTTTCCTTGGACCTCTTTTGATAGATACTGACCACTGCAGACCGGGAACACCCCACAAGAGCTGCAGTTTTGGAGATGCTCTGTCCCAGTCGTCTAGCCATCACAATTTGGCCCTTGTCAAACTCGCTCAAATCCTTACGCTTGCCCATTTTTCCTGCTTCTAACACATCAACTTTGAGGACAAAATGTTCACTTGCTGCCTAATATATCCCACTCACTAACAGGTGCCGAGATGAAGAGATAATCAGTGTTATTCACTTCACCTGTCATAATGTTATGCCTGATCAGTGTATTTATAACTATAATCAGAGAATAGAGACTCACATTGTGTTTTTAGTGAATTCTTAATTCCAGTGTGTGCTTTGCTTTAAAACACGAGTTCTGTCATATTCTGTGTTTGTTTCTGAAGAGCACAACTTTGGTGACGTACAGGAGTCGTACAGTAAGCACATGAGAGTCTGTTATATTGATGCACAAACAACAAACCGCGTATGTGTGCACTCTCAATCACTGATCGCACATTGCATTTATGTACAGACACATTTTAGTACATTTGCATTGTTTCTACACACACTCAGGAAGGATAATGTTTGATTTGTCATGTGTATGTTGCTGTGTTTAGTAATCGTAGGTTTATGCAGTCAAGGTAATTGATTTATGAGTTTTTTGGCATCTCCATGTGGTCCTGTTCGGTATCGCAGCTTGACTCGTCTAAAATGAAAACAAGCTCTTTGTTGTTGCTCTGCACACATACTATAGACTGTGAATTCTGTAAAGTTTTTTTTTCTTTCTGTAATGTTTTTTTCATGGATGTTTTGATACACCCATTGTCATTTTTCATGTGTCATGTTCTTATTGGTTATATATTATTATTGTATATATGTATGTACATAATAAATGTATATATAAAAAGTCAATGTAGAATATAGATTTTTACTTTATTTAGTCTGTTCATTCAGTGTGTGTACAGCATTTTACATTATATTCACCATTTTCTGTTGGTGAAATAATCAATACTTTTGTAATAAATCAATATTACTTTTGGGCGGACAGTAATTCATAATAATAATAATTCACAATTGTATGCTAATTTTTATGATCATTTTTAAGACTGCTAAAATTTCTGATTCATGCCCCTAAATGGAAAAACATAAACATGAAACAAAATATAATTTCTGACACTTTACATTTCAGTTCAATTGTCTGTCGTGGATGTTCTTGCCCAGAATAATCTATCAAAAGTCTGTCTAGACGAGACTACATATCAGCCAAAGAGCTTTTACCAGCATTTACCTGAGGCTCCCCATTAAACCTGACATGAACTTTGGCACCAGGCATCATTGCAGGTCCACAATTGAATTGCTGTTGTGCAGGTTGTCTTAAGAATACAGAGCTTTAAAAGCAGCACACTATGACCTACGGCTTTCTACAAGACCTCTGCCTTTGCAATAAATGTAATAGTTTTTGGCTCCACACTGCAGGTAAGCACAGGAACTCTAGGTCAAAGGCAGAATAGTGTGAATCATACCTGCAGTGCCGGAGTAGTCCGCGATGCTCAGTGGGTAGCCATCCTCGTCTGGGTCAACAGAGAACAAACCCACTCCAAAAGAGCCGTACTGCGCAAAGGAGGTACTGTTCTCAAAGTCCTCCAGGTCAATCCTCAGCTCGTAGTTGGCTTGAATGGTAAGTGCATGGATTCGTTTCATGCCTGAAAAGGAGATTCAGAAGTTAATAAAAAAAAAAATAATAATAATACAAAATGGGAGATATATAAAGAAGGTGTAATGAATGTTTGGGTGACCAGCTTGTGCTAAAGGCATGAATGATACCTCAAATCCAGGTACTGATGTGTCAGGTACTGATGTGATACCAGGACATTTTTAGTTAATTTTAGGCACATTTCCTTTAACCCTAAAACACACACATTGTAATGCATAATGGACTAATTTAATAATTGATGATCTTTACAATGGAACTGAATCAACACTGAACTGACTTCAGCTGAACAACAGCTGAATGCATAATTTTCCTGTTATCACTGTAAAGCTGCTTGAAACTATTTGTATTGTATAAAGCGCTACATAAACAAAGATGACTTGATGCAATTCAAAATATGTGTAAAACATCTGTGAAAAATCCATATGGAAAATTCCTTCATATTAACACAGTACATTGGGTCCAATTTTATGGACTTCTTTCAGAGTGTCGAAAGGTGTGACATGACTTGTTTTCCCTTTTAGGGTTATATTTCCCTTGTCTTGATACTAGTGAAACCATACTTTAACTCTATTGGCTAACACCTGTGACTGGGTTATTCTTACTCCAACATAAAATGAACTGGCAGTGAACTTTAAGATTCCCCTGCAACATTCATAGCAAAGTTCTATGGGAAGCGACGCAACATTGTGATTCTGAAAGCACAAGGTACATGTCTTCCTCAGAAGGGCAGGTCTGCTAGAGACATAACTTCTCATTCTTAGCTAAGACCGGCTTGAAGGTCTCTGGTCTACTTCCTGGGATCAATATCTCAACGGGAGACCCAGATTCTAGTAAGTTCTTCTCTTAATATTCCACCCAGTTTTCACACAGAGGAGGAGAGGTGCTTGACAGGAAAATAATGTGCTTGCCTACAAATGAATTCCCTTTGTAGCCCGATCACTGGCATGTGCGTTGCACCCCCAGGACAGAAAATCAATACAGCAGAGTTTTGCTAGGTCTAATCGTAGCTTGCTGCTGGTCTTCAGCTGTTGTGGACCGCAGCGCATGTTTGGGTAGGGTGTTAGGTGAATAAACTTTAGCTGCATGCGGCCGTATTTGCTAAACAGAATGTGTTGCTTAAAAAGCATCACACTGTGCCTAACAGATGTTCAACAGCCATTAGATATCTACAAAAAAAGAGCTACGGGTTATAACAATTATTAACATTAGCACTGACACTGAGATATTGTTTTTAAGTCAACGTGAAGCCATTCACAACCCATTTAATTTGCATAAACTGGCAAATTTCAGCGTTAAACAAGATATTCAAAGAGAAAAAATAGGGTGGGACTTGATTTTATTAATCAGGAACTAATTCGATAATGAAAAGTGGGCGTTGACATATCAAAACAGAGACAGGTGGTTTGAAGGGATATATACTCACCTAAAGGATTATTAGGAACACCTGTTCAATTTCTCATTAATGCAATTATCTAATCAACCAATCACATGGCAGTTGCTTCAATGCATTTAGGGGTGTGGTCCTGGTCAAGACAATCTCCTGAACTCCAAACTGAATGTCAGAATGGGAAAGAAAGGTGATTTAAGCAATTTTGAGCGTGGCATGGTTGTTGGTGCCAGACGGGCCGGTCTGAGTATTTCACAATCTGCTCAGTTACTGGGATTTTCACTCACAACCATTTCTAGGGTTTACAAAGAATGGTGTGAAAAGGGAAAAACATCCAGTATGCGGCAGTCCTGTGGGCGAAAATGCCTTGTTGATGCTAGAGGTCAGAGGAGAATGGGCCGACTGATTCAAGCTGATAGAAGAGCAACTTTGACTGAAATAACCACTTGTTACAACCGAGGTATGCAGCAAAGCATTTGTGAAGCCACAACACGCACGACCTTGAGGTGGATGGGCTACAACAGCAGAAGACCCCACCGGGTACCACTCATCTCCACTACAAATAGGAAAAAGAGGCTACAATTTGCACGAGCTCACCAAAATTGGACATTTGAAGACTGGAAAATTGTTGCCTGGTCTGATGAGTCTCGATTTCTGTTGAGACATTCAGATGGTAGAGTCAGAATTTGGCGTAAACAGAATGAGAACATGGATCCATCATGCCTTGTTACCACTGTGCAGGCTGCTGGTGGTGGTGTAATGGTGTGGGGGATGTTTTCTTGGCACACTTTAGGCCCCTTAGTGCCAATTGGGCATCGTTTAAATGCCACGGCCTACCTGCAAATATTAGTTACTAACAATTATATTTTAGTATTATTTATATACTATTGCAGTATTTATATATATTCTAATTAGTGTTATTTTTATATTTTCAGTTTTAATTTTAATTTTAGAATACGTTTTTTGTCATTTTTTTGTGATTTTATTTTGATTAGCTTTGGATTTTTTTAAGAAAATATTTCTTTTATTTTTTATTTCCGTTTTAGTAATTTTAGTACTTCAGCTTATTTTAGTTAGTTGGCCAGGCAACATTTCTAATTTTCGTTCAAGTTTTTTAAGTTTGAGGTTTTCATCTATAACCCTCTCTCTGTCTCTGAATTAAAAGGTCTATTTTTGGCTGCTACATCTTTTAAGAATCACCCCTTTGCATCTGAAATGCTCCCCACAGTTTGAACCTGAAGTTACATGGTAGTCTGGGTGAGAAGCAGCGGTCTATCTGCCTCCCTCCAGTCCTGCAGAATAGACTAACATTTGTTCAAATGATATTGGCATAATAGCATAGATGGTTATGATGGCTTTGAATGGAGGGGGACTGGTGTGGTGCCGTTCCAGCAGCAGCCGAGCGCAACATCAGGCTCTATTAAGCACCAACGCCCTTCTAATGGTCTCTGCGCTGACTAAATGGATAGGCCATTTGCACTCGAATGTCATTTCTGTGTCAACCCAGGGACCCAGAAATGTTACACAGAGGTGCGATATATCAGAACAGGCGTGCTAAAGGTAGAGGGCTGGCAGTGCTGTTCTTCATGTAAAAACTAATGTGCGTATGATTATCTTCACCTGGTCGGGGCTTCAAACGGCTACAGATAACCTGGTATGAGACCCATCTTCCTATTGTTTTACACAATATGATCTGAAGCTGACTATACACCAATGAGCCATTACATTATGACCTAGAGCCTAGAGCAATGAGCACACCTGGCAACCGAACGGTACCGCAGGTGCAGTTCACAGAGCAGTATATATACCACCCGAGGACCGGCTTTTGGTTAGTAGAGAGTGTTCAGTGTCAAAATGGGAAAAGCTTCAGATTTATCGGAGTTTGATAAAGGACAAATTGTGATGATTTAAGGAAAATGGAAAGTAAAATTATATATTTTTCTTCATAAAATCATAGTCTAGGCTATAGGTATAAAAGGAATAAATACGCAAAATATATTTGAATTTAATAAATAACAGATTAACAAAAAGAAAGAAAAAACTGTGTGACTGTGCTGCTGAGTTTGGTTCCTTTTTGTGAGGCATGGCGCTCCTCAAACAAGTTCAGAAAGGAAACCCAGACGACAGAAAGCAAATCTTGTTTTCTTTATTTTACAATAGCACAGTGTAAGTAAACACTTTTTCAACGACATCCTACTCTTATTATCTGTATGACCAAAATGACAGAGTATTTTAGGTTTTTAGGTTTGATCGCGCCGGCGCCTCACGCGCACACACACATCATATTCCAGCATTGCAAACTTGACATCACAGCCTGTCCATTATCAAAATAAAATAGTCAGCCTAACATATAAAACGTTATACAGCTCAGTTTAAATAGTCAGTAGTACAATTTGTGCCATACCACTCCGCTGTGGTGTTTCCAAGCACATTTTGAGCATGTGAAGAGGATGATTTTTTCCGTCAATATTTATTTCAATATTGACAACAAATGACAACCAAAATCAAATCTATGGAAGCTTGTGAATAGTTTTGAAGTGGCTGCGTGCAAGTTCTGCTAATTCACAAGCTGAGTAAGAATCATACTCGCAAATGTAATGTTAATTATTAAACCAAACAAAATACAGAACTTTCAAAAGCAATGTGATTATTTTATTGAGTGATAGGCAGTAAGTTTAATCAGTGACATTATTACTAGATTTGCTATCCAGCGTCTTACTGGCGTCACCTACTCAACCTCTGTTATTACTATTGTTTATATATTTATATTTATCATATAAGTGTCATGGTGTCATCTAGTGTCATGGAACTCTAGGCCACTGTTCAATAGGTCTATTACATGCAATCTGCAAGCAATCACATCATTAATGCATGGCACAGGCTGATTTGCCTCTGCTGATCCAGCAGCCAGTGAGATTGCTGTTTAACATTTAATAGTCTGATTCAGGCCTCGTTTACACTAATGCGTTTTCGTTTTAAAACGCATAACTTTTGCTACAGTTACGGCTATCGTTTACACTACGCCGGCGTTTTCTAACCCTTCGAGAATTTCAAAAACGCTGCAGACCGCGTTTTAGTTCGAAAGCGCTGGGGTCACGCTTCAGTGTAAATGGACCAAAACGAAGGTGTGGCTGCCCACATTACGCTACTAGAACATGGCAAAAACAGTGTAGAGCTGCGTTGCCCAAAAGCATCGTAAGCCTTGATCGTAGAGACCGTTGGTGGCTACTGTATTACAATGCTTTTGGGAAACACAGCCCAGAGCCATCTCTCTCAACAGTTCTATAACATACCAGCCTCGACGACCGTGTGAAACAATAACATGGAGACGGAACTGCATGCTTTGCTGAATTTATGGTCCATTTTAGCAGTCGTTGTGCAGTTAAACATCTACATGGCCAAGAGGCAACTGTTTACACTTGTACACGCACGTCCAGTGTGCATAATTGGTCATGTGACATGCATTTTCGGTCATGTAGTGTGCGTTTCTGAGACGCAGTGGAATTGCCAGTCTGTGAACCTATTAACAGTAGCAAGTCCATACATGCTTTGCAGCAGCAGCAGCAGCAATAATCAACAGCAGCAGTGTGTGTTTTGCACTGTATTGAGTTGCCACTAGATATAAAATGTGGTTTGTGAAGCAAAACCTATTGAGAATGACTGCTGTAAATCACATGTATGAGTTGGATATGGAGGCAATAACATCTCAGGGTGACTTCATATAGCTGCCAGTGTTGTTGACACAAAGACAGTTTGATCTGTTTTTGGGAAACATTGATTACCCCCGAAACTGCCGCCTGAAAGCCCTGCGGGGAATAGCTCACTCCACAGCCGATCTGACATTCGTCCACACAACAAAATCAGACACAAACCCCTCAACCTTTTATCCTTTTTCAATCATATCATTGCCACTGCCAAAATTATGAGCCAAAAATGTTGTCTTAGCAACAAATATCTACTATCTTGTTATAAAATGTAATTGTTGAAATGTGTTAGACGTTTTTCTTGTTAACAAAGATTTCTTCTTTCTCTTTTCTCTCTTTCTCTTTCTTCTTTCCTCATAATCCCCCATAAAAGAGGCTAGAATGATTACAAAATGAGCAACATTTGAATTTTGAAAGTGTTTATCAGTTTAATATAATTATGCTCTGCCTGTATATTGTCTATAAAACACAGCTTAATATTTTACACTCTAAGGAGTAAAATTTGGCAGAATGTCTTTTGGCTATTGGAATGAACATTTACATATCTCCAGGCATAAAATTTAACATGCTCTGACATCAAACAGAAATCTTTGAAATGTAAGTACCGTAGTTATGTTTAAACTGTGGATTTCCTCTAAATTTGCATAATTACATTCAGGACTTTAATTAAATCTCAAGAGACTCACTCAACCCAAGTAACAATAATTTCTTAGAGATATATCAAACAGCGAACATGTTGCCCTGAATTAGTACGAAGTGCTTAGGTGTAGAAGGTAGTAATTAATCAATTGTTCTGTGAAAGCTACTTTGAAGTGCTGTTTAGCTTTGAAAGACTTCATGTCGGGCCTGAATGACTAAATTAAATATCTGCTATTAAAGGGTTAGTTCACCCAAAAAATGAAAATTCTATTATCATTCATTCACCCTCTTGTTGTTTTAAACTTGTATGACTTTCTTTTTTCCCATAATACACAAAAGATGTTAAGACAGAATGAGAATCAATCAATCAATCAATCAATCAATCAATCAATCAATCAATCAATCAATCAATCAATCAATCAATCAATCAATCAATCAATCAACCAACCAGCCAGCCAGCCAGCCAGCCAGCCAGCCAGCCAAACAACCAACCAACAAATCGATCGATCGATCGATCGATCAATCAATCAATCAATCAATCAATCAATCAATCAATCAATCAATCAATCAATCAATCAATCAATCAATCAATCAATCAATCAATCAACAAACCAGCCAAACAACCAACCAACAAATCGATTGATCAATCAATCAATCAATCAATCAATCAATCAATCAATCAATCAATCAATCAATCAATCAACAAACCAGCCAATCAATCAACCAGCCAATCAATCAACCAGCCAATCAATCAACCAACCAATCAACAAATAAACCAATCAATCAATCAATCAATCAATCAATCAATCAATCAATCAATCAATCAATCAATCAATCAATCAATCAATCAATCAATCAACCAGCCAGCCAATCAACCAACCAACCAACAAACAAATCAATCAATCAATCAATCAGATTGATTGATCGATCAATCAATCAATCAATCAATCAATCAATCAATCAATCAATCAATCAATCAATCAATCAATCAATCAATCAATCAGTCTGTCTGTCTGTCTGTTTGTCTGTCTGTCTATAAAGCCTATAAATCTTCAAACTTCAATGATTTTTAGACTTTTGCCAAAACTTTCAAAACTAACATTCCAAATGTATCTTAAAAACTTAATTCAGCTTAATTCAGTTCTGTATGATGCATGACCCTGGTATTTAGAATGACACATATTGCATCTAAACGGTAAAATGACTTGTTGCTTTACCACTGGACTCTTAATTTCACGTTTCAATTCTTCTGATGCCTCTTTGAAGGAGGCGCAATTCGTGTTTCAATTAGAACTAAACTGAGGCACTTGAGGACGTGAGGCAGTGGTGAAAACGGAGGCCCTCGTGCTGAGCCGTGTCAGTGGAGCACAGATTTCTTTCTGACAGGCCAAGAGCAGCGCTCATATTCTCCCCATGCAAGCGTCCTCTGCTATTAATTTTTAATCAAGCTGCTCCATCTGCGTTTCAGCGAGGGCTCTGCTGTGCCCCGCAACCGTTCTATGAGATGCGTCTCGCATGGCTGTTCCCTGCGCCCTGTCAGACAAAAGCTAGACATTCGAGAAATGAAGGAGTGAGATTTGAGTTCAGTGCAGGGGTTTCCACTCTCACGATCGCACACATAAACGCACACATTCGCACATGCGACTGCGCCCTGAGGTCACAATGTACGGGGCTTTGAACACCTGCCAGCGCAGTGACACAGCATCCAGCACATCTTCAGTTCTCCGCAGGATGAATCATCATGCCTAACGTGCCCGTCCCTTCCCAGCGCACAGCACCAAAGCTGCTGTTTACAGGTGGGTGCTGTCGACCGCACCAATATCGATTTTGCTAATTTTCTAAAGCCCGTCTGCAAGCTGCCTCTGTGAAATCCATTTTTGGGCCTTGAGCTCAATTATATGCAAATCAAGAAAAAGAGATTTAATTACACCTGATGCAGCTCTTGTTTACATATTCAGACCGAAAAAAAGTGTCTCTTGTCGCCTGCAGGAGCCTCCAGAGGGATTCTGGCAGAATATGCAACAACCCTTCCGCTGTCAGACGCCAGATCGGGGCATTAAATACTAGACTCAATAAGGTACTGGAGCGCAGTGCTTTGAAAACAGCTGAGGTAAAATGGCTGAGGTGTAAAACCTAGGGCAGAACAGCTGTTTGTATGCCATTGAAAACACATCTGTAAGTACACCTCACATCAATGCAGTTGTTACAGCGCAATTAAAAACAGCATATGGAGACCTCCCTCCAGAGACTAGAATAAACAGTGTTTCTGGGAACTTGCTCAACACTTAGGAGCTACAGAACATGTAGACTTGCCTTTATATCATTGGTCATTCACACATTCCTGATCAATCTAATGAAAGACAGTGATGAGCTCTGACACACTATAAAGAAGGGTAATTTTCTATGACGGCTGATAATGCAGTACACCATTGTGCATTTAAATTCGATGATTTCTCATTACAGCATTCACAAAAGCACATCCTTTGTTATTCTGGTTAAGTGTTGCTTAAAATCTCAATTATATCCCTAAAATAAAATTGTAACATTTTATTATTTATTTATTTTAATGGATTATTTTTATTTAATTCATTTTATGCAACAATTCATTAAACAAGAAGTTAATATTAAAAAACTTTAAGATATTGAGTACTTAAAGGCACAATATGTAATTTTTGTCGCTAGAGGTCACTTATTCAAAACAAAGGCGTAGCTTGATGATGCGATGATGTCGTGGAATCATGGGAGTTGTTGTCTTCACCTCTACAATCCGATGGGATTCGGGCAGAAATCATATTCATGGATGAGCTAATGTATTAAAGATTAACATTACTGCAGTATGAAGCAGGGTGGAGCTGAAAGCTGTTGGAGCGGAACGAGGCCGCTGGAGCGAGTGACAAAGCGTGACACATGGCTCAAGAGCAGCGGAGCTTTTATTATGCCGCAGACCGCTTCTGCTTCTTTTGGTCATGCGTATGTTGGGTAATGCAGCGCTGTTTTATCATATTACATACATTTGAGTGTGTTGAAAGTTATATTATAATTAGGGCTGTCAAGCGATTACAATTTTTTATCTAATTAATTACACAATGTGGCGATTAATTAAACGAATTAATCGCAAATTAATCGCACATCAAATTTGGCATGACATTACATAGCTTCAGAAATAAATATTTTTGATTGAACTATAATGTTTGTTTTTATTAATATAGAAATATGAAATTATTTTTAATGAAATTATACTCCAAATAAGAAGCTAAAACTGCCAGTAGGTGGCAGAGTCATTCATTCATTCACATGACTTGATTCATTCAGGATTGAAATTGTGTCTAAAACAACACAATATTAACTTATTTATTTTATTTAACTGTTGTATAAGGTCAGTATCACATTTGCACTTAGCTTGTGCTATTCTGGACAGAAAAACTGAATTTATGTATTACAAACTTACTCATGATGTAAATGTAAGGGTGTTTTCACACTGGCAGTTTAGTTTGAAAACAGGGGCACGGTTCACATTGAATTCAAGCAATTCACAAGCTGTCATGCGGACCTGGGTGAGCTGAGCTCAGAGGTACTGAATTCGAGACTGCCTGAAGGAGGTGGTCTGAGTTCGGTTGCGCAACTTGCCCTCGAACTGTGCCGCGATTCACATGAATGTGAAAGCAACAGGGACTTGGGTGCGCAAGAAAAGTAACCTGTGCATGCATTTTATCAGATGACGATGTATAAAACACATGTAAGGAATGATAGTGTTGATGATTTACCTTGGATACAAGCGAGAGTGAGCCTGCATGTACAGTATAAGTGTATTCGCGCATAGCACCGGTGGGGAAAAGTGTGCTCTGACCACAACAAAGTGTAAAAACGCCCCGGGCATTTTGCCTCATATCTTGAATTTTAGAGACATTCTAAGTGCCTTCTATAGGCTTCATTACACAGTGAGTTGTTGCCCTGCATCATATTCTTCATCAATTAACTGTATGAAATGTAACATGACTTAAGTAGGTCTGGGTCGGGGGAAGTGCATTACATGTGTTAATAATTTTAACATGTTATTTTTTACCGTAACTAATTAATCTAGTTAAATCGACAGCCCTAGTTATAATGCTACTGCATTATAGCGTGTTCGTTCTGCGGCTACTAAGAGACACTTGTTGCACAGTGCAAAAAGCTAGATTGATATTAGGCATGGTTAAACATGTTACTTGAGGTAAATCAAGAAACCTGTCTAATAAAACACATAATATGTTAATGATTCAGTGACCACACTGGCTGCATCCGAAATCACATACTTCCCTACTATTTTTTACTAGGCAAAAAATACTATGTGACAAAAGGAAGTATGTCCGAATTCACAGCACTCATAAAACTTGAATGAATCAAGAGTAGGCAAAAAGCACACGCGTGACCTACCTCTTCCGGCGACATTTTGATGTGTGCATATGATGGACACTTTACTATCCCATGAGGCCAAAGTAGAGGATTTGTGAATGCTGGTGATGTAATGTAACTGACGCTAAATCACGTGATAAGTGCAAAATGGCAAATGTAGTACGTCCAGATTGCATTCATACTATATAGAACATACTTTTTAGCAGTTGTGAAGTGATTACTTATTCAAAATAAGTACCTACTCAAGAGAGTATGCGGTATGGGACGCAGCCAGTCACTTGGTCTTTCCTGCATGGATCAATGTTTTTGAATGAATCATTTAAGTCAATGATTCACTCATAAACAAAGCCACTTGTTTTGTTCCTAAATGAATCAGTGTTTTTGAACAATTCAGCTATGTGAATGATTCATTGACTCACCCACAAAGGCAAAGGCACTCACTTCTTTTGTTCCAGAATGAATATGTGTTTTGAATGTATCATTTGAGTAAATGATGCAATGACTCACTCATAAGAAAAGTCGCATAGCCTTTCTTGAATGAATCATTGTTTTTGAATGAATCGTTTGAGTCAACGATTCTACTGGCATAACTATGTAACTGTTACGTGACAGAGACACGGAGAACAGGAGATGGTACTGATGACAGTTTATTGAGTGACCAGAGTGCTAAGCAGATCAGGTGAGCAGTCAGAGTGATGAATGGCAGGGTAATGCAGATAACTGGATGATAATACTCAATGTCTTTCGTAGGAGGACCAGGAGGACGGAACACTGGAGCCGGGGAGATGATGGAGACAGGAGACGAGGATGAGGAGACACACTGGAGACAAGGAAGCAGGTAAGTAGCACGGGAGAGTCCTTGAGGTAAACAAACAGGTAAGTGCCATGCAAACGAACGCGAGACCGCACAGTGAGTGTGTGTGTGTGTGTGTGTGTGTGTGTGTGTGTGTGTGTGATGAGGTAATGATGAGGTGCAGGTGTGTGTGATCAGTATTCGGGAGAGGCTGTGCGTGGTGCTTTGGAGTGGGTGGAGCCTGGCGTGCTTGTGACAGTAACATGCAAAAAATGATTGTGAATCCATGTCAGTACAGTCACACCACCTCTGAATCTGTGTAAATGATATGTAAAGAGATGCAACTTTTATGCAAAGTGAATAATAATATTACTGGGTCACAATACTCAGTAAATAATACCAAAAACATCAGTCTTCATGCATACATACTACAACTTTGTTCATGAAGACTTTGGCTTGGACTAGAACCTGTGTATCCAGCGTGAGCACAAGAGCTCAACAGCAGGAACAAATCTACTAACTACAGCATCATGATTGAAATTAATTATTTCTAATTTAATATGTGCCAAAAGAACATGTTTGAACTGGCACTGACAAAAATGAGGTTGAACATGACTGTCGTCGGATCCAGCGCATTTCACATTCTTTATTCATGTGGGGGCTGTCACAACAAATAACATTTCATCCGTGGCTAAAGTAAAAACTTAATTACCATGTTGGGATACTGTGGCGCACACAAGCTGCCATCTCACATCTATACATAGAGAAAATTAAATAAAACAGAACGTCTTAAATAATGCATTTCCAACTGTCTTCATAATAGAGATCTCTTTTGTGGTCTTCACCACATAAAGTTATTGTGGTTTCAGACTACTTGGAATACAGTGCTCTAGTCGTTTGGACTAATTTTATGATACATTAATGGTACATTTATGATGCTTTTGCTTCCTTTATGAAGCTCCAAAGCTTCCTTATCCATTTATTAATTGCACAGAAATGAGTAACTAGCATGATATTCAAAATCATGCTACTGCAATGACATGAAGGCTAGTAAATGATGACAGGCTGAACTATTTTATAGTTCCCCATTGTGGCATATGCAGTATCAGTATTAATAAGACAAGAAGTCCAGGTCTGTTCCCCCTCATTCATCTATAAAGTTATGGGGTCTTAATGGTCGTTCAGTTAGCACTGTGAAATTATCTGGAGTGCTTTCACTGATAGCATCATAGCGGTTTTGCGTTGCCATCAGCTGAAATCTTATCAGAGACATCAGCATCCTATCTGTGTGCTGACCCGGTTTCATGTCTGCAGCTCGCCGCCTGTCTATTCCTCTGAAACGCTTCACAAAACACATATTACAGTTCATTACTGCGTCAGGTTTGGCTAAATGAATGGATGCCGTGAGACAGAAAAATATGCAGAGCATCCCGAAAGTTACAGAGACTAGAAAAATAATGCTCTTTGAAAAATAGCTCTCATTAGGAATCTGAAGCATTCAATGAAGCATTGCTCTTTAACTTTTTTTTTTTTTTTTAAATGCACCATCTCCGAGACCTAAAGCTTAATAAACACAAAAATCCTTGGCCAGATGCAACCTTTACACAATCATGAATAGAATTTTGAATTTTGATCTTATCCAATCCTAGCCGTGGGTGTTTACTTCCAAGTCTTCAGTGCAGCACGCCCATCAAAACCAAGTTTCTTGAAAGAGACTCAAAACCAGTTTAGAAAATAGCCTATTACTTATTCATTATGATGTTTTTGAATGTAAAAACCACGCAAACGTCTTAAGTTGACCTCAGACAACAGTATAAAAAACTTTAAAAAGCCAGTTCTCCTTTTTCCCATCACATATCACATCGGAAAGGCATTTACTTTCAATAAAAATGAAGAAAATGTTCTAAAAGTGGAAATAAAGTGCCTAATGACTGTTTAATAATAATTATTATTAAAGTATTTATTGGGTAGGGTTAGGGATGGGTGTAGGGAGGGCTTTTATTGTCCCATTAAGGCAGCATCCATTTAATAATTTTAATAAATATAATCATTTACACTATGTTATTATTGCATCTTGTTAATGTACAACAATACTGAGCTGCAAATAGTATGTATCTGCCAAAATAAAGTATAAATAGCATCTAATTACTATTTACACATATTACAAAGAACTGCTACTTTTAAATGGTGTAAATAGAATATATCACTATTGTCACTTAGTGTAAAAAGCATATATCGCTAAGAAAATGTGCTATCTTCACTGAGTGTAAATAGAATCGAATTACTATTTACACTCAGTGCCGCTGCTTTAAAATAAATGCTACATGATTTGATATTTTGTTATATAATGCAAAGACATTGATAAGTGTGAATGGCAAACATTTGTAAGTGCGGCTAAAGTGTCCATATACGTGTCGGGGCCACTGTTTTTTTTTACAGTGGCCCCGACACGTATATGGACATTTTAGCCGCATTTTATATATGAAGCAACTTTTCTGGTTTGGTGCTGATTAAGATAAACAAGGTTGGGAGGCACTGTGAAAATATGCGACGATAGCACACGTTTGCACGCTTGGAGAAGCATTACCAGTGTCTGTCATGACCGTGTTGGTACTGATTTTTTTTTTTTTTTTTTTCAAGAGGAAAACACTTGGATTGATAACATTTATAATGGATTACGGTGTTTAAAAGCGAAGCCGAAAGCTGTGATAGCATCTCATTTCCACACAGGGAAGAAGAAAGATAGAGAGAGAGAGAGAGAAATAGAAAATAATGCAGAAGGGCAAGGACAGGGGAGAAGAAGATCAGAGGAATTTTCAATTTTAGCTCACATCTCCCCCATAAAATTCAAGGCCATGCGTGCATGGCCAGCGAGCGCCACGTGGTTCATCCACGGCGTAAGATAAGTAGTCAGTCTAAAACAATCCGAATAGCGATTAATGGAACGCTTTGTGGATGCTGAGCAAGTCCATGTTTTATTCAGAGCCTCTGGAGGGCTATACTCACAGATAAATCACAGATAAAGACCCAGTGAAAATTGCCAATATTTTCATAGTGCCAAACAAGTCAGCGGGGACCACGTTGGTTTGATATCCATCTCTTTCCCAGCTTAGATTCATTCCACCAGCCTGTAGACACATTGCATCACTCCATCGAAGGGGCGATGGCTGTCTCATGAACGATCTACCCTATTTATTTTGTCTATCCTTTATTTTTAGCTCTCTGAATCATCTGGGAATTCACCTACAGACCTATTACCGGATGTGGACACAAGGCTGTTCTCTATTTTACATGAGATGTATGAAAATGCACAGAGATCTCACATAATCCTGCAGGAAACCTGCTGTGTTGACCTGTCAAGAAGACTTCATTTTAAGGTAAAGGGAGGACCAGATCCATTGTGAGAAAATGCATTGTAAAAACAGGTATCACAGCAGTGGTGCCGGACAGTAACTAACTAAAACTAGCAGCAATACATTTTTCAGTAGTGTGAAAGTTGCCCACACTTTAAAAAATGGTCTAAAGGCCTGTTCACAGCAAGAACGATAACTATAAAGATAACTAAGCTTTCCTGTAGCTCAAACAATAAGAGTGTGGCGCTAGCAACGCCAAGGTCATGGGTTCGATTCCCAGGGAAAGCCAGAATTGACAAAATGTAAAAATGTGCACCTTGAATGCATTTAAAGTTGCTTTGGATAAAAGCGTCTGCCAAATGTAAATGTAAACTATATTAGCGGATGATATTGTTCTGTTTATTTCTAAATGTGTGCTTGTCTGTCACTTTCAAGGCTTGAGATTGTTACAGCAGGATGGATTCTGATTGGTCAATGTTTTTATCGTTCATCAGCTGGATGAAATCGTTCTGAAAGTGATTCCAACGATACCGTTTCTCTGTGCCATTATCGCTATAGCTGTGGTGTGAACTCTGCTATTCATTAATATTGAGAACGATTTTTAGAACTATATCTTTATTGTTATCTTCATAGTTAACGTCCTTGGTGTGAACGGGCCTTTACTCAGAATTTCTGTCTTGTTTTCCAGTAAAAATATCTAGACGAAATCAATCAACTTGGAAAAAGCTAAATATTTCATCAACACTTATTTTTTGAGACATTTATCCAATTAAGTACATTTTGGCAAATTATTCATGTTTTAAGCATAAATCTCACTATTTTGTAAGGTTTGTGCTTAAACAAAATAAAACAATGGAACAATACACATTTAAGAAACGTAAGAATTTACACAAATATTGTAAATTGATAAAGTCCAAATTTATTTATTTATTTAATTCATTTTTGTAGTGGATCAGTTCTTTTATTTCAATTAATCATTTCAAAATATGACTCATCCATGAGTCATCCTTCTGGAACAAAAATGTTCATCATCTTTGGTGTAGCAAAATAAATATTTAGCATAAATAAATATATTTATACAGTTTTTGATGGGATGCCAGTACACAGTATTTGAACTACCAACTTTTTGCATTCAACTTTTACCAAGAAAATTGGTGAAATGAAAGTGTTCTTGAGGTGAAATGAAAGTCTACATTGACTGATAATTTCATGTCCACACGTTACAGACTGTACTGACTAACCCAGGGTTTGACAAAACCCTTTAAAAAGCCTCAGTGTAGTTAGTTACATTTGTTAATTACTTAAAGTCTAGCAAACTACTTTCCAAAAGGGTATAGCTTCACTACAGGCTCTTACTGCTCTCATTAATACGCCACTTGCACGGTTAAACACAAACGCAGTTTATTCAACCATTAACTGCACCTTTCTGAGTCATGTGTTCAGTAGATCAACAAAAATGTCAAACTTCTATTGCCTTGTGAGGTTTCTTTCCTCCAGCTGTGATCGAACACACTACAGCATCAGCTGCACTTTAGACTGTTTAAAAATTTATTCTGAATTAACACTTTCTGACAGAAACATCTTGCTTGAGCATCTGTACAATGGAGAGTCACAATATCGACTCGTGTTCTTTGAAATCCTCCGGTTTTTAAATATTGAGGAGGTCACTGTAGTGGATTCTTCCATCTTGTGGAAGTAAACAATAATAGTGTGATTCCGAAGGGAGAGCACACACACACACACACACACACACACACACACACACACACACACACACACACACACACACACACACACACACACACACACACACACACACACACACACACACACACACAGACACAGACACACACAGACAGGATCCAGTGGAGACAAGCGGCGAAAGGAAAATATGTTTGTCAGCAGTATCTCGGCCATATTTCTCTGTGTAACATCCAGGGGGTTTTGAGAGTGTAATAGCAGGATACGGATTGGAAATGAGTGAGTGAGAGAACAAACCATGAATTTCAAAAAGACACAGGAAGGTGAGGATGCAAAGAAAAAAAAAGAGAAAACCAGCAGAGCCTTGAGCTTGTATAGATTCGGGAGGCTATTTTGTTGTTGTTTTGTTTTGGGTGGTTCTTAAAAGGAAAATTCTGTCATTATTTCATCTGTCATTATTAAAAAGAGTGCCGATCAGCAATAATCTTGTCAATGAAAATGGTTGTTAGCAATTTTTTAAAACAACAACAAAGATTTGCATTGCACTACAATATTGCATTATGACGATAATTAAACAATTTTAATTAAAACATACTTTAGATGAAATTATGACACAAAAAAAATTGCAAAGAATTGTGATGGAATGACATAATAGAATATGTTGTTTTTAAATGGATATATATATATACTACATTTCAAAACTTTGGGGTCAGTATGATATTTTGGGGGTTTTGAAAAAAATCTTATATGCTCACCAATCCTACATTTATTTGATTGTAAAACTGTAATTGTGTAATATTATTACATTCTAAAACAACTGCTTTATATTTTAATGTATTAAAAAAATTAATTAATTGTAATGGCATAGCTGAATTTTTCAGCAACCAATAATCCAGTCTTTAGTGTCACTGAATAAAAATATTAATTGATTTCTTTCATAAAAATATTACTGACCCCAAACAATTAAATGGTAGTGTAAATATACACATACATATTATATACGTTTAATATAAAATGTTTAATTTTCAATTAAAATGACCAATGATTGAAAATTACAATGAAATATTAACTAAATTTAATAGATATTTTCTTTAAAATGAGAGAAAAAAAAAAAAAAACTATAACAAAAACTAGGTAAAAAGTAACAGAATAAATGAAGTCACTTAAGCTTTAAGGGAATGATGACAGAATTTTCTTTTTAACTATATTGTATGAACTGTCCCTTTATAAGAATAACAATGATGGAATGACAATAAAGCAGACCAGCTAGCCAAAAGCAGTCTTCACAGGCTCCTATCACAGCGTGGCTCATTTCTGAAGCCGCACGGGGTGTTAGAATGCATAGCAGTCTATTAATGGAGGTTCTGTGTTGAGTAATGAGTGCAGAGACAGGGGAGAAACACCCAGGAGAGGCGGCCATCTTTTTAACCCACTTTTTAAAATTCACTTGGCCAGACGTGGGGAGCCTGCATGGAACCGACATCAGTGGTGAGAAAATGCCTGTCTAAGCTTAATGAAATCAGTAGGACTTCAACATCTGAATAAGAAAACAAAGCAGCACAAGAAAGTGAGATAGCTGAGATTTGAAGTGGATTACGGTATTCCGACAGTCAGCAATATGCTGTGAGAGATGAGGAAAAACCTGGTAGAAGCACTTAATGACTTCTTTCTCTCGTGACCAGCACAAACGCTTGAGGCACAGCTAGTATGCATGTGTGGAAAATGGAAGTTACATTCGTATGTCAAGCGGTAAGAACTAAAAGCCACCGGCAAGCTTTTCTGAGATGTTCTGCTGGTAACTAAAGTCACTTCACATCAACAGCATCTATCCACCCTCGCTTTCTTTCTTAACTTACGAGATGCGTTCATGCTGTTTACATGCTCCGCCAGAAAAAAAGGGAATGTAATGGGTCAAAAAGCCCTTGAGATAACATCTTCATTCATCGCTAGCTGAAGCAAGAGCACTTATCTGTGAATAAATTGCAAAAGCGCAAGACAGTGAAGTTGACTTATGAATGTTTTCTTTACTAACACAGCTAGTGATTCAACAAGTACAACAAGTATTTTCCACAGACTGTGTGTTAGAAAAGCAGATTGGACAGACGGACGGACGGGCGGGCGGACGGGCGGACGGACGGACGGACGGACAGACAGACACACAGACAGACAGACAGACAGACAGACAGATAGATAATGTGTACAAATACACTGACTGTGTGTTAAAGAAGTAGATAAGACGGACGGACGGACGGACGACGGACAGACATATAGATAGATAGATAGATAGATAGATAGATAGATAGATAGATAGATAGATAGATAGATAGATAGATAGATAGATAGATAGATAGATAGATAGATAGATAGATAGATAGATAGATAGATAGATAGATAGATAGATAGATAGATAGATAGATAGATAGATAGATAGTAATTTTCTCAGTCTCTACAAAAACATCTATGCTAGTCAGCTAGACAACTTTAACTTGGTCCAAAAAACAATAATGTTCAGCAAATTAAATTATTAAGTTTGCAATTCATAAAAACTTGTAGATGATCAACAAATGAAAATTTCAAAATGCACTGGCACTAACATCACATATGCATCACTTAGAAATCTATTTGATGTGTATTTTAAATCTAAACATTCTTGTGATTCATCCATGTATTTATGATGTGTCATGAATAAATGTATGAATTTATCAGAATACATGCATGCATGACATTTTGCTTTCCAGATAAAGCACTTTTTAACAGACGTCTTGGAGATGTATGTGTGGATACTAAAGATTAAGTGACAGAAACACTCTCATACTGGCCCTCGGGCAATCTATCCTTATTGTTGAGCCCTGAAATATGATATCTTAAGAAAAAAAAAATCAATGAATGAAATAATGGTTCTTGTTTTTTACCTCCACCTTAGTATTTTAAATATCGACTACAGCTTTTGGCCTGACCAACTTCTGCAAAGTTTACTTGCCAGAGGGAAGTTCACAGGGTCAGTCTAAACTATCTGTCATTGTGTACTTTGCAAAGCACATTCATAGTCTGACTCTATCTCTGCCAAGATATTGTGACAGTATCTGCTCTATAGATAAGAACTGAAGGGCACACGATTACAAAATTTAGAGCATTGTCAAAATACACCGATCAGGCATAACATTATGACAGGTGAAGTGAATAAATGATTATCTCTTCATCACGTCACCTGTTAGTGGGTGGGATATATTAGGCAGCAAGTGAACATTTTGTCCTCAAAGTTGATGTGTTAGAAGCAGGAAAAATGGGCAAGCGTAAGGATTTGAGCGAATCTGACAAAGGCCAAATTGTGATTGCTAGACGACTGGGTCAGAGCATCTCCAAAACTGCAGCTCTTGTGGGGTGTTCTCGGTCTGCAGTGGTCGGTATCTATCAAAAGAGGTCCAAGTTAGGAACAGTGGTGAACCGGAGACAGGGTCATGGGCGGCCAAGGCTCAATGATGCATGTGGAAGCTCAGATTGCTCAAGAAGCTAATGCTGATTCTGATAGAAAGGTGTCAGAATACAGAGTGCATCACAGGTAGGTTCAGGAATGGTTTGAGGAGCACTGAACGAGTTTGAGGTTTGAGGTTTGGCCTCCAAATTCCCCAGGTCTCAATTCAATCAAGCATCTGTGGGACGTGCTGAACAAAGAAGTCCGATCCATGGAGGCAACTTACAGGACTTAAAGGATCTGCTGCTAACATCTTGGTGCCAGATACCACAGCACACCTTCAGAGGTCAGGGCCGTTTTAGCAGCAAAATGGAGACCAGCACAATATTAGGAAGGTGGTCATAATGTTATGTCTGATCGGTGTACTTCCTTAATATAAAAACACAAAAATGAGTAAGAGATTTAATTATAGGCTGACTTCCTTGAAAAGGTGGGAGTATATTATTTTTCCAATTGTGCATAAATTACATACTTCAGCATTAATGAGTGACGAATGACACTGTTAACACCATACATGCTGTGCAGCACTGGCAAACCAGACACGCTTCATATCAATTTCCCTGAAAAAAGTCTCACATAGTTTCTCAGGGTCTCTCCAGTGAGATTAAGTCACCAAAACAAATCATCAGACACAAATATTCGTCTGCCCTGTCCTGTTACCCAAAAAAACATGACAAATGGTCAAATATTTTGTAATGTAAACAGTTCTGACTTCTGTCAAGGAACATTTGTGATGAGGCGAGATTTGTGAGGATCGATGAGATTATAGGCTACGATCTTTTTTTCTGCTGATGTGGAGCTGGACAGACTTTCCGGGAATACTATGTGATGACTGTGGGCATATAGCAGGGATAAAGTAAACACGATTAAATACATCCTTTTCTTCCTTAAGAGGATGTAGGAAAATGGTTAAGTTCATTATTCTGGGCAGGTCATCAAAAGAAGAAAGTTCTCTTGACAAAAGAACTAGCCAATAGGATTCTGACAAAAAGCTCATCACACAAATTCATGCCAGGAACATGATAAAAAGCTTGTTTATATAAAGTGGTCCTATTATGCCCTTTTACGAAGTCTTGATTTTCAGCCTTACAAAAGCGAGAGCTTACAAAAGCTACAGTAACACTATATCAACACTGTTGGCTAGCAGGCAACCGCCTAGCAGGCAAAGCTTTCCCCCTTTGTTTACATCATAGAAACAACATAAAATGTATAATTGGAACTGTTAATAGAAAACTCAACTACAAATGTTAAGACATACTTACAAGTTGTGTGATCCACAAACAACCGATTGTCCCGAGAAAATGGGAACTGCTCCATTTCATGAGAAGCTTTTGTGCGTAGCCTGCATCATACTCTCTTAATTTCTGGAAGCTGTTCTCCATAAAATGTGCAGCGCACAGATAAACGTTGGGGTTATAATTTTCAGGAATGGTGTTTAAAATACATTTTAACCACTCTAATGGCTTGTTTCCATCAATCGGTATGGTTCAGAACAGTTCAGTTCAGTACAATTCGGGACGCTAAACCCTGATCCGGCTTGCGTTTCCACTGCAAACAGCACCCTCACTTGATAGGCGTGGTGTAGCGATCAACATCACTCTTACATGAAGAAGAAAGCAACACAGTAAACAACAGTGGAGGACATGCAGCAGATCTTGTTTTTGCGTTTTGGGATGTGGCTGTTTGTCACAAGAAGAAGACACACTTTGTTTGAGCGAAGGCTGCAAGGAAAAACACAGCCGAAAAAGCACACACAAGTGACGATTCTCTGTCAACCAATCAACTTTCTACATCGAGTCTAGCTCCACCCTTTAGTAGCAGACTACTGTGCTAAGTACCCCAAATGAAGGGTGCCAAAAAGTGGTATGGTACTGTTCAGAATTAGGATACCATTCACAACTTCTGACAATGGAAACGGCAAAAATTGCACACTGCACCGAACTGTACTGAATCGTACCGCTCAGTGGAAATGAGCCACAAGTTCGTCAGAACATGTTTTTTTACTTTTCCATTGTTTTCTATGTAAACACACGCTAGATGGATAACTGCTGCGTTCGCATCTTTTGCAGCGTCACGCGCACGATATAGCTTTCTAAAAATGCGGCACTCATGTTAAAATTACTTTAAAAAAATGCATCTCGAGACCTTGCGTTTTTTCCCCGTTCCACTGCCCGCGTGTGTGTGAACGAGCCCTAGGAAGGTCAAACAAATGAGTTTTGGAAACGGGGCCGAAACACTGTCTTCTCTTGCCAGGTCTCGCCCTTTTTTTCTTGTATTCCGTGGGCGGAGATTATATATAAGTGAGTAACACTGTAAATAAAATATCTCCCTTTGGCGTGGACTTTGAGCTTTGTAACCTTGCAGATCTTTTTTATGATTAAACAGCAATATTACACACTAACTAAAGTTGAAAAAGTATAATAAGACCCCTTTAAATTAAACCTGCTGACTCAGATGATACCAATTCATTATCATTGAACTTGCAAAACTGAAAAACATAAAACTGCATTTTACTTTAAAATCCTTTACATTCTATATACTGAGACTTTTATCACTTCTGCTATCACCTCAGATGGGTGGTGTTCAAGTATGATAGTGATTTCCCCCCCTCTAACTCATTTCATTAGTTAAATAGATAGCACATCCCGGGTTCCAACACTCATCGCTCTCAAGAATGTAATCATTATAATTAGCTTAATTTAAGAACAATAGCAGTTCACTAGAGTTTCTAACAAGTGTAAGCACACAAGTTTGTGTGCATGTGTGAGCTCATGATGAGGGAGTGGGAACAACTTATTATAAGCAATTCAACAGAATTATGTGAAAATGACTGATAAAAGACTTATTTATAGTGCTCTGGGAGGCTGATCATGAATGGATATGCTAATACACTACAAAAGGAAATTATGGAATGATAATTCAAACCTCTCCTTTGATGACACGAAAATACACTCTTGTGCATTAATATTCATATTGCTCCTTTAATATTCGACTTACATTTATGCACAAGCATTTCATGCTAATTGGTAATGTGGCACTAAAACGGTGCATGAATGCCAAAAGTAGCTCACAAGTTTCTGTGAGCTCCGAGAAACTTTGTCTGTCATTCGCTCTGTTCAGAAACCTGAAATATTGGTCTATACTTTTTTTTTCATTCAATATTGAAAAGTATTAGTAAAAAGTCCAGAACAATTAAAAATGTAATTACTTAATCCAATTTTTGTAATCAAACAGTTCACTTTTAGCAACATGCCAAACGTCAATCTCTAATGAAATGAATTGCAATAGTATTGCAAAAGTTGATAATACCTAAAATATCAAAATCAACTGCAGGCGGTCGATCCTTTTCCTTTTTAGCGCCTAAACTCTGGAACAGTCTTCCTAGCATTGTTCGGGAAGCAGACACACTCTGTCAGTTTAAATCTAGACTAAAAACGCATCTCTTTACTATGGCTTACACATAAAACATTATCAATTTCTATTATTCAAATCAGTAAATGATTGTTAGGCTGCATTAACTAGGTCAGCCGGAACCGGGAACACTTCCCATAACACCTGATGTACTCGTTACATCATAAGAATGGCATCTACGCTAATGTTAGTCTCTCTGTTTATCCCGAGGTTTACTGCAGTCAGCCGGATCCAGGATGTATCCAGATCAGATGGTGGACCAGCGCCTGGACATGACCAACTCATCCCTGAAATGTCTGCAGAGAACATGTCAAATAAACTCCCCCTGTAAATGCTACATCGACACGACATCCTCATTAAACCCGTCTTCGGGCGTGACGACTCCAATCTTTCGAATAATCTTACGAATATCTATTTACCTAATATGAATTAAGACCTGCTATGTTGCCAGAATTATAATCATACACTGTTTGTTCGTCGGCCAGAGGAGAACTGGCACCCCGACTGAGCCTGGTTTCTCCCAAGGTTTTTTTCTCCATTCTGACCCTGAAGGAGTTTTGGTTCCTTGCCACCGTTGCCTCTGGCTTTTGGCTTGCTCAGTTGGGGACACCTAAATTTCATCTATATTACAGATCTGCCCACATTGACACTATATGATACTTGAAATTAGCTGGATAACATCACCGTTTCACCAGAATGGCTGTACATATTCTGTTGCATTATTTTCCTGTTAACAATGTGAAGCTGCTTTGAAACAATTGGACTTGTTAAAAGCACTGTATAAATAAAGGTGATTTGATTCGAGTATGAATTTGAACTGAATTGGCCACATTCCACTAGCTTAGTCCTACCAGACTCTCGCCACTCTCCACTGACAAGCGTTAACTTCCTTGAAAGCGGGTACTCTGTTGAAGTTTAAAACTATTGGATCTGCCCATGGATGGATGGATGGATGGATAGATGGACGGATTTGGATGGGTGGATGGATGGATGGATTGATTGATTTGGATGGGTGGATGGATGGATGAATGGATGGATCGATGGATTTGGATGGGTGGATGGATGGGTGGAAAGATTGAGGGAAGTTATTGTCCTTGGTGTGAACAGGCCTTAAGAATCATAAACATTTGTTGGATTGCTTATTTTCTGCAATAATCCAAAAGCCAATGGAAAAATCCTACTGGGATTTGTCAAGGAACCAGGGTGATGAGAACTTCCAGGTAGGCCTACAAAAATATGTCATAATTGTTAATGTATTCTGGGAAATGGTTTCTTATACCTATAGTCCACACCAGACCACAAAGGTAAATTAATTATAGTTAAAAAAACCTATTTAATCATATTCAATTGAAATTCGTTGACTGAACTAGAATTTACACAACATTCCGAATTCAATTCAGAATGGCACACAAGTAAGTTTTGCAACAGAGCTAATGTGAACTGTGCTCTGTATTCTATTTGTTGGAGGTGAGAGGCTAGATTGTCTCTCACTACGCGTCCTCTGCCCTCCCCGGTTTCCCTGTCACCTCATTCCTGATGAGTCTGTGTTGTTGATGTTTTCTGGAACTCATTTCGCCAGCCCTGGAGGTTAATTGTCTCTAGCTCCCTCATGTCTCTTATTGATTAAGAGCGTGGGCAGGAGCAGCTCAACTCATTGGCACAGATGCACATCTTCACAATGAGGCAGGGCCTTGAACCTCGTCACTCCAGGGAGGACTGTTCCATCCTGGGCTTGCCCACAGGGACCCGAACCCCTGACCACCACCAGCACAAGCAATATCCTGTGTTGAACAGCTTGTGGAATTGCTCTAGGCTGGTCTTACTCACTGTGAAGAAAAAGGAGCAGGCCATGGGAAAAGTCATTCTCAGCCACAGCGGGCGTGAGAGACGCTGCTAGCCAGTGCTGTCCTGCTCTCGCTGTGAAGCTGTCAATCTCTCCAAGATGACACTCCGTGACGGGCCTGTCATAGTTCATCATTGCTGATTGAGACACAGGACCCTGAGCGCACGTTACAGACAACAAGTCCAAGAACAAGTCTAGACCTAAAATGTTTGTCAGGCAAAGGCAAAAAAGAAACAAGACGCAGCCCATAAGCACTTTCATCACAAACATTTTTTTCCCACGAAAGTGGAGCGACCTTGCAGTAAATAAAAGAAAATGCAATTTATCTTCTTCACGTTCAACATATTGGAGAGCAACCAACTATCACAGAAAATACACAAACAAACCACAATATTTTCCTCATTCCATCTCTCAGGTTTAAAAGAATAGTTCATCCAAAAAATGAAAATGATTTACTCAACTTCATGATGTTTCAAACCTGTATGCTGCTTTTCCGTTCAGAATCTTTATGCTTTTTTTTCCATATGTCAGTTCACAGTGACTAAGTATGTCAAGGACCGTACAAGGAGTCCATATAACTATATTCCAAGCTCAAAGCCATACAATAGCTTTGTCTAAGGAACAGACATAAAATAATCAGAAGACATGGACTTCTTCCATGTTGTTTTGACTGGTGATTTTATTTTATGGATGGATGGTTGGATGGATGGATGGATGGATGGATGGATGGATGGATGGATGGATGGATGGATGGAAAGATGGATGGATGGAGAGATGGATAAGTGGATGGATGGATGGATTGGTGGTTAGGTGGATGATTGAAAAAAGATGGATGAATAGGTGGGTGAGTGGTTTGGTTGGTGGGTGGATTGATGGATGGATGGGTGGATGGAAAGATTTTTTCAGCTTTGATGTGATGACTGTGGGGATATGGTAGGGATAAAGTAAACACGATAAATAAAAGAAATTGCAATTTATCTTTGTGGCGAGGTGGACGAGCGAGAGACGTGGGAGGAGCGAATGAGACCTTGAGTCCTCTCATGAGGGAGCTCGGAGGCATATATGGACGAGCGACACCAGTGAAGGACGAGAGAGGACCAGGCCTGGACTTTACGTTGTGTTTTGTTTATGTTTTATTATGTGTGTGCGTGGCAGTCATCCATGAAGGGCTGCCCGCGTTACTTTCGTTTTGTTTATTTATTTGATTAAAGTGTTTTAAACGTTCGCCGGTTCCCGCCTCCTTCTTCCCTGAACAAAGAACTGTGTTACATTGGTGCCGAGACCCGGGAGGAAGGAGGGTGGAGGGAGGAGGGAGCTCGGAGGCATATAAGGACGATCGACACCAGTGAAGGACGAGAGAGGACCAGGCCTGGACTTTACGTTGTATTTTGTTTATATTTTATTATGTGTGTGCGTGGCAGCCGTCCACCTTGCCACAATCTTCTTCATATTCAACATATTGGAGAGCAACCAACTGTCATGGAAAATACACAAACAAACCACAATGTTTTCCTCATTCCAAAAAATGAAAATTCTGTCATTATTTACTCAACTTCATGATGTTTCAAACCTGTATGCTGCTTTTCCATTCAGAATCTTTACGCTTTTTTTTCCATATGTCAGTTCACAGCGACTAAGTATGTCAAGGACCGTACAAGTAGTCCATATAACTATATTCTAAACTCAAAGCCATACAATAGCTTTGTCTAAGGAACAGACATAAAATAATCAGAAGACATGGACTTCTTCTATGGTGTTTTTAATTGTATTGTATTTTATTTGTCCATGGAAAAAATAACAACATCCTTTGGAACAACATGAGGTTGAGTAAATAACTGGTAAATAATACATTTTGGGTGAACCATCCCTTTAAAAACCCAGTGAGCTGAATCGATCAGCACTAATCTATAATTCCAGTATGGAGTGGAACCAACATTTCCATTGCTTTATCAGTAGACGCTACGAGTTTCCTCACTACATTCAGTCTCTTTATAAAGCCTTGCTCCTGTCCACCCACTGCCATCTGCTACGCTCGGCTTTGGACACACAGCTTGGCATTTTGTCCGGGCTGGCAGCTCACCGTGGTAATAACCAAATGTGCCCCTGTTCCTTACAGTTGTCAGAAAAACAGTATATATATATATATATATATATATATATATATATATATATATATATATATATATATATATATATATACACTCACCTAAAGGATTATTAGGAACACCTGTTCAATTTCTCATTAATGCAATTATCTAATCAACAATTACATGGCAGTTGCTTCAATGCATTTAGGGGTGTGGTCCTGGTCAAGACAATCTCCTGAACTCCAAACTGAATGTCAGAATGGGAAAGAAAGGTGATTTAAGCAATTTTGAGTGTGGCATGGTTGTTGGTGCCAGACAGGCCTGTCTGAGTATTTCACAATCTGCTCAGTTACTGGGATTTTCACTCACAACCATTTCTAGAGTTTACAAAGAATGGTGTGAAAAGGGAAAAACATCCAGTATGCGGCAGTCCTCTGGGCGAAAATGCCTTGTTGATGCTAGAGGTCAGAGGAGAATGGGCCGACTGATTCAAGCTGATAGAAGAGCAACTTTGACCGAAATAACCACTCGTTACAACCGAGGTATGCAGCAAAGCATTTGTGAAGCCACAACACACACAACCTTGAGGCGGATGGGCTACAACAGCAGAAGACCCCACCGGGTACCACTCATCTCCACTACAAATAGGAAAAAGAGGCTACAATTTGCACGAGCTCACCAAAATTGGACAGTTGAAGACTGGAAAAATGTTGCCTGGTCTGATGAGTCTCGATTTCTGTTGAGACATTCAGATGTTAGAGTCAGAATTTGGCGTAAACAGAATGAGAACATGGATCCATCATGCCTTGTTACACTGTGCAGGCTGGTGGTGGTGGTGTAATGGTGTGGGGGATGTTTTCTTGGCACACTTTAGGCCCCTTAGTGCCAATTGGGCATCGTTTAAATGCCACGGCCTACCTGAGCATTGTTTCTGACCATGTCCATCCCTTTATGACCACCATGTACCCATTCTCTGATGGCTACTTCCAGCAGGATAATGCACCATGTCACAAAGCTCGAATCATTTCAAATTGGTTTCTTGAACATGACAATGAGTTCACTGTACTAAAATGGCCCCCACCGTCACCAGATCTCAACCCAATAGAGCATCTTTGGGATGTGGTGGAACGGGAGCTTCGTGCCCTGGATGTGCATCCCACAACTCTCCATCAACTGCAAGATGCTATCCTATCAATATGGGCCAACATTTCTAAAGAATGCTTTCAGCACCTTGTTGAATCAATGCCACGTAGAATTAAGGCAGTTCTGAAGGCGAAAGGGGTCAAACACAGTATTAGTATGGTGTTCCTAATAATCCTTTAGGTGAGTGTATATATATATATATATATATATATATATATATATATATATATATATATATATATATATATATATATATATATATATATATATATATATATATATATATATATATATATATAAAAGTGACAATCATGACAAGTTTGTTTGTGTGTTACGACATAATTAGAATAACTCAGCTTGCTTTTAAAGACATTACTGCCATTCAAAACCAAAAAAAAAAAAAAAAACTGTGAAACTGTGATTCACGGTTGTGGGTGCACTTTTACACAACAGAACTACTGTACAAACAAAAAGTTATATAGCGTAATGTACATTTAGAAACAACATGGCCAGCTCTTCTGCTTAGTTTTGCTCATCAAATGAAAATAGATTTTATGTATTTAATTTATGTAGCGAATACAGGCAAGATGAAATCATCATTTATGGAAAGTCACTTGCCCAATTAAATTAGTGGAGTGAAACAAACCATTTGTATAATGAATATTATATAGTAGTACTTATTATAGACTATGTTACAGAAAATTTTAATTTAATATGCAGTAATAGATTGCATATTACAAATGCATACAACTAAACATTGTTTTGAAAATGTGTAATGACTCAGGGATGAGGAGAAAAAGAGTTTTGAAACATTCTATAAATCTTTTTGTGACAATGATATTACTAAAGCTTTTTTTCCCAGACAGATTGTATTACAGATAGAGACATGGATGTCTTACCAAGCCAATGCTCTCCTGTTATCTTGCCAAATCCTTCACGATAGGCTTCCCAGTCACGGAAAAAGTTAACAGAGCCATCTTCTCTGCGTTGAATCACCTATAAAAAGATAAGTTCAAATGTCATTGTTGTACAGTTAAACTGAGGTGATTCGTGCATTAGCCCCCTACAACAGAAACATGAATGATGATTATTTCCACAGCGTTAATGCAAACTGGAATAAATGCTCCCCTGATTTGCCTTCATAATGGTGTAGTTACAATATCAACCAACTAATGCTAACCAGGTAAACCCTAACCCATTGGACTAAACTGCGTGACTAAACAACTTTTGTGTGATTTTGTGAACGCACCTACATTATGATGCCTGTCTAGGTAGGCAGCACACTAGGTTTTGGAACATAAAGGTTTTGTGACCATTACAAACAGGCGAGTAGAGCATCTTATTATTATCTTATGTCAACCCTCTGTTAACTTCTACTTAAAAACAGAAAGATAATGAATCCTAGTGTTTCAGTCTCTAGGTAACTAACACAGTGTCACTTTCCTGCAGGTAGATCCTTTGTCTTTGGTATGCAGATGTATTCTTTACTCTGAGAGGAATGAAAGGGAAACATGTAAATTGACTGGAGATGGATATTTCAGGAGTGCTGTACAGAGGACGCGTGTAGAGGGGTCGGGGTCCTCAAGGGAAAGGTGACGCACATGTGGAATTCAAAGTGAAATTCAGACACTAATTGACTCCTGATCCCTTTATAGAAGATTAATCAGGCAGGCAGTGGATCAATGGCTGTTGAAAATGCCAGCAAAGGAGAAGTCTTGCCATCAATGTAAATGAGCCAAGCACAGCACCCTTCTCACATGCTCACCAGTGCTTGCCAAGACGAAAACACACATGCCTCAAGGGACGGTTCCCAGAGGAACATCCACACCTAAACAAGACAGGAATGATGCCACACTCTAGGAAATCCACCTTCCAACATCAGTTAGAAATATTACAATAATTTACCTGTTTATGAGATGACAGAGATGCCGATGTGTTTGTTTCAAGCGCATAAGTGTTCTCATGTTACTGACAAACAATGGTTTACTCAAAAATTAAGTCTCAATTTAATCAATTTCATGCTGTTCCAAACCTATAATACTTTTTTATTTCAGAATACAAAAGGTGAATTTTTTTCAATCAATTTCTTTCTGTGAACAAATTTGTTAAGAATTTTTGGCTCAACCTGATATATATATATATATATATATATATATATATATATATATATATATATATATATATATATATATATATATATATAAATTCATAATTATAATAATTAAATGTCACAATTATTTGTAAATGATATTTCATAAATGTATAATATCCTTAAACACCTTCTGGCCTCCATTAGAAATATTACAATCATCATTCATGCATTTTTTTGCTCAATCTGCTATATTTTCTATATAGATTTTATGATTTTAAAATATTTTAGTGTTTTTTTATTATATATATATATATATATATATATATATATATATATATATATATAATATTTAAGTATTATATATTTAATATATAATATTTAATTAAATGTAATATTTAAAACACACACGTGTGTGTGTGTGTGTGTGTGTATGTGTGTGTGTTTGTGTGTTAAATCATATTTTTAATTATAAATATTTAATATTTTCTATGGAAACAAAACTGTGAATTTTTACCTAGCAGTTACATTTTGTGTACAAATTTCATAATTATAAGTATCAACTGTCACAATTATTTTTAAATAATATATATTGTGATACATAAATGTATCAGATTTTTTGTATTTTTAAATATTATCATTTTAATTAATTATTGCAAGATAGCAACAAAGAAAAATAATTAACGATTCCCCCTGACCTCTGAACTATGAAATGCAACGTACTTGCGATGTGCACTGTGCAATAAATTACTATGATGCGTGAAAATCAAGTTTGTGCCGTTTGAAGCGCATGCATTAATGTACTTGCGTAGGAGTGTGTTTCAGCACTGAATGTACTGAAGGTGTTTTTGTCCTCATTAGATGAGTTTGTTTAGCTAAGGGGTTTTATGTGCAGTGACACACAACATATAGATTCCGAAGAAAAGACCTTTGAGTGGGACCTCCCAGGCATGTGATCTTGGAAAACAGCCGCTCTCTCAATAAAACATGCCAACACTCTGTGCAGGTGCTTTGGGCTGCATTCAAAATTAATGGATGTGGCTTGACTCTGAATAAATCCTTTCATTGGTTCTTCTTCCAACCCCACAGAGCAACCAAAAAGATTTTAATTATTCACCATAATCTCTGTAAATGAACACTGAGTCACCTTTCAGCAGTGGGCTCACTTAATCTTTATTGTACCTCGAGTATAAAACAGGTAATTAAAATACAGGGAAATTTTCATGTTCCGATAAATATTTCATAAGACCTGCTTTGAATATTCCCACTGGCGCAGCATGAGCAGACTTCAATCGAGGCAGCGTTTAGGTGTTGGAAAATCAGTTGCATATTTCAGGTGGGCACATCCCAGACCATTCCAAGGGTTCAGAGAGGGGATACTGGGGGAGATTGATGGCTTTTGTGTCACTGCACACTGAGACAGCTGACTAAAAATACTTAACACACATTTAAATATATACAAATAAAGATCAGGGCTGTCAATTTTACACAATCATTTTTGTGTAAAGCATATTGGAGCATGACATATGGGGTAAGTTGTCACAATTGAACATTTAAAAAGTAAAATAACTATGAAATGCAAATCAATCAAATTTCTGGATGATAATATATGGTTATGATGAATGATAACAGCATATGCATCAATTAAAAATATTATTGTATTATTATTGCATATATATATATATATATATATATATATATATATATATATATATATATATATATATATATATATATATATATATATATGTACACTCACCTAAAGGATTATTAGGAACACCTGTTCAATTTCTCATTAATGCAATTATCTAATCAACCAATCACATGGCAGTTGCTTCAATGCATTTAGGGGTGTGTTCCTGGTCAAGACAATCTCCTGAACTCCAAACTGAATATCAGAATGGGAAAGAAAGGTGATTTAAGCAATTTTGAGCGTGGCATGGTTGTTGGTGCCAGACGGGCCGGTCTGAGTATTTCACAATCTGCTCAGTTACTGGGATTTTCACGCACAACCATTTCTAGGGTTTACAAAGAATGGTGTGAAAAAGGAAAAACATCCAGTATGCGGCAGTCCTGTGGGCGAAAATGCCAGAAGATAGAAGAGCAACTTTGACTGAAATAACCACTCGTTACAACCGAGGTATGCAGCAAAGCATTTGTGAAGCCACAACATGCACAACCTTGAGGCGGATGGGCTACAACAGCAGAAGACCCCACTGGGTACCACTCCTCTACCCTACAAATAGGAAAAAGAGGCTACAATTTGCACAAGCTCACCAAAATTGGACAGTTGAAGACTGGAAAAATGTTGCCTGGTCTGATGAGTCTCGATTTCTGTTGAGACATTCAGATGGTAGAGTCAGAATTTGGCGTAAACAGAATGAGAACATGGATCCATCATGCCTTGTTACCACTGTGCAGGCTGGTGGTGGTGGTGTAATGGTGTGGGGGATGTTTTATTGGCACACTTTAGGCCCCTTAGTGCCAATTGGGCATCGTTTAAATGCCACGGCCTACCTGAGCATTGTTTCTGACCATGTCCATCCCTTTATGACCACCATGTACCCATTCTCTGATGGCTACTTCCAGCAGGATAATGCACCATGTCACAAAGCTCGAATCATTTCAAATTGGTTTCTTGAACATGACAATGAGTTCACTGTACTAAAATGGCCCCCACAGTCACCAGATCTCAACCCAATAGAGCATCTTTGGGATGTGGTGGAACGGGAGCTTCGTGCCCTGGATGTGCATCCCACAAATCTCCATCAACTGCAAGATGCTATCCTATCAATATGGGCCAACATTTCTAAAGAATGCTTTCAGCACCTTGTTGAATCAATGTCACGTAGAATTAAGGCAGTTCTGAAGGCGAAAGGGGGTCAAACACAGTATTAGTATGGTGTTCCTAATAATCCTTTAGGTGAATGTATACACACACCGATCAGGCATAACATTATGACCACTGACAGGTGAAGTGAATAACACTGATTATCTCTCTCCACCGCCTAAAGCACCAACAGTGTGCATCAGATGAACATCAGAACTTGACCTCAGAGCAATAGAAGAAGGTGGCCTGGTCTGATGAATCATGTTTTCTTTTACATCACGTGGATGGCCGGGTGCATGTGCGTTGCTTACCTGGGGAACACATGGATCCAGGATGCACTATGGGAAGAAGGCAAACCGGCAGAGGCAGTGTGATGCTTTGGGCAATGTTCTGCTGGGAAACCTTGGGTCCTGCCATCCATGTGGATGTTACTTTGACACGCACCACCTACCTAAGCATTGTTGCAGACCATGTACACTCTTTCATGGAAACGGTATTCCCTGGTGGCTGTGGCCTCTTTCAGCAGGATAATGTGTCCTGCCTCAAAGCAAAAATGGTTCAGGAATGGTTTGAGGAGCACAACGAGTTTGAGGTGTTGACTTGGCCTCCAAATTCCCCAGATCTCAATCTAATCGAGCATCTGTGGGATGTGCTGAACAAACAAGTCCAATCCATGGAGAATCCACCTCACAACTTACAGGACTTAAAGGATCTGCTGCTAACATCTTGGTGCCAGATACCACAGCACACCTTCAGGGGTCTACTGGAGTCCATGACTCGACGGGTCAGGGCTGTTTTGGCAGCAAAAAGGGGACCAACACAATATTAGATTCATAATGTTATGCCTGATCGGTGTATATACAATTATTAATTTTATATTTATATATATATATATATATATATATATATATATATATATATATATATATATATACACACACTAATATATATTGCATATTGTTATTACTGAATATGTCATATGTTTTATTATTAAATATGACACTTGACAGATCATTAAATTGATTGACAGCCCTAGTAAGGATGTAAATAAATCAATATTATTTTCATCATGAGAACTGTTTTACTCTTGCTGTTGTTTTCCACTGTGCATCTATTTCCTAATTCTAGAGCCACACTCCAGCTGATGTGTCCCAAAAGCAATTTCTCCTGATACAATGAATCTCCAATGCCACCAGAGCACACAACAGCAGACGCGAGTCCTTCGACGCAGATGAGGCTCAGCTCCAGGTCGCCGCATCGGGCCTCAAGCAGTCGTGCAGTTTGTCTGACGGACTAACGCAGACGGATGACCTTGTCCCACAAGAGGCGAGGTGTTCTTCTGTTTCGCAATTGCCAAAGAAGACTCCATATGTGCAATTTGGGGAGAAAAAGAGCCGGACAATCTTACCTCGTTAAGACAGTTCACTTGAGTCATGTGCTCAGAAGGAAAAGCAGCCTTAAGAATCGTCTTGTTATCTCTTAATTATCTACACTTTGAATTGCGGCACTACGGCAGACGGCACACAGCGAGGCCCGGGGGACTTCTGGAACACCTCTAGCGTGCTGGTAAAAATTAATAATTGTTCTCAAAGGCTGAACCTCCCTCATATTAGCTGAAGTATTTCATTTTCAGTCCATGTAAGAGAGGGAGTGTGTGAAAGATTAAAAGGAAAATGAGAATTGTGTTGAATATTCAGAAATGATGGAGTGTTTTGGCTCCCTTGAGCGAATTAGATTACAAATTTATTTCACTGTTTTGAAGCCGGTGGCTAGGTTTAATTCTAAAGAAAAGGAAAAGAAGTGAGAGTTTATTGGTCTAACAACAGTTCTATAATAACTGATTTATCTTTTGTTGTGCAGGTAATGACCTCTGTAATTTCTCAGGAGATATCCTTTGTAATCTCCCTCATTTTTCATTGTTTTGCTAGTCTGGTTCGAGGTAAGAACTAATTCAATTGTTCACAATATAACCACAGGCCAGATAAGACCAGGGCTTGCTGTCACAATTTCCTCGCCGATGAATATTTTTCAGGGTAGGTTCATTTTAGAAAGCCAGTTTCTGTTTAGGCACATACATTAAAGTCTTGGCTACAAAAAACATCTGAACATTTACGCTGTTATTTTTGCCTAGGGGAAAAATACATTATTTAACAAACCTGCCATTAAATAGACTATTATAGGCTTTCAGGCTAAATTAAAGCAGTAAAATAACTATGATACATGTCTGATATTTTAACATATAAATATTGTAATGAATGAAATTACAATATATAAAAACACATAAGATAACTTGTCCCTTGCCTCTTATCTTATCAGTTGTAGTTGATAATAAAATTATTAAAATTATATGTGTTTAACTTCTATAGCTGTTATATAACTATTGAAAAAAAAAAAAAAAAAAATGTAATACATAATAATATAATGAATAATAAAATAATGCTAATAATAATTTCTTTTAAAATTATAAATCACAAAAAAACTAAATATGTAAATATAAAAATAACAATATTATTTATTTTTACAATTATAGATCACAAAAAAAAATTAAATATGTAAATATAAAAAATTATAACAATAATAATTTATTTTTACAATTATAAATCACAAAAAACTTAAATATGTAAATATTAAAAAAACAACAATTATTTTTTTACAATTATAAATCACAAAAAAACTTAAATATGTAAATATTAAAAAAACAACAATTATTTTTTTACAATTATAAATCACAAAAAACTTAAATATGTAAATATAAAAAAATAACAACAATTATTTTTTTACAATTATAAATCACAAAAAAACTTAAATATGTAAATATTAAAAACAACAACAATTATTTTTTTACAATTATAAATCACAAAAAAACTTAAATATGTAAATATTAAAAAAAACAACAATTATTTTTTTACAATTATAAATCACAAAAAAACTTAAATATGTAAATATTAAAAAAACAACAATTATTTTTTTTACAATTATAAATCACAAAAAAACTTAAATATGTAAATATAAAAAAATAACAATTATTTTTTTACAATTATAAATCACAAAAAACTTAAATATGTAAATATTTTTAAAAATTAATAACAACAATAATAATTTCTTTTACAATTATAAATCACTAAAAACTTAAATATGTAAATATATATAAAAATAATATATAATAACAGTAATAATAATAATTTATTTTACAATTATAAATCACACAAAAAATGTAAGACTTAAAAATAGTTATTAATAAAAATAGTTGAGAACACTTCCATTTGTGACATTCCCCCCAATCTGAACTGTTAAAAAAATGATTGAAGTATTCTGAATGCAATTGATTTCCCCAATAAAACGTCTAGCATCCGCAGAAAGCAGACATCAACACATATAAAAAAACATTTTGCCTTGGCACTATACTTGATCAAGATCACAGCCAATGACGAGCAGCATTTTAAAAAAACACGGCTACAACATGGGCCATGTATAATTTAGCCGCCTAAGTGAAATGCATGAAAATACTTTGTATGTAAAATTTGATCTTTAATATCCACTGAGAGCAAAAACAGAAAGAAATCAATGGCCTTTCATTTGAAGAGCAGAAAACACCTGCAGTTAAAAATATCCTAAACTTCAATGACATGCTTTGCTCACATCTATTTACCGCTGCAAAATACAAGACTAATGTCACTCCTTTAGGTAAACAGCCTCTCCAAGCTTATAGTGAAGCATTTGTGGGCTATAAATGCTGCAGCAGTGTGGGCTGTTTTTCACTGGAGAGTCGCAAGGTACTGGCAGGTTTGGTTTCATATTGCTGAGAGCAGAGAAAACAACCCTGCTGCAAAAATAACTGAAATCAAATCATGTTGTTCGCTCATATTCCCCATTGAGACCCCTCCCGCAGCCAGCAGTTGCACAACAGACTGTTGGTAACAATCTGCTGGGCTGGAACAAGAGAAGACATTCAGTGCCAAAAAACATGACCTCCTCCTGTCACTCTGACAGAAAACAGAGTCTGACCACACACAGGGCAAAGGGGTGGAGGATTTGACAATGGTTTCCCCGAGGGCTGTCAATCATCTGAGCTATAAACTTGTGGCGTCTATACCTCTGGTTGTACTGGAGGAGGGTCTTGGTGATTGAGCTTGCTTGGAGCTCCACAGATGTGCCCTCTTTTTAGAACAGCGATGTTGTCTCCTATATTGATCCAAAATTAAATCGGTTGGGGTACATTCCATGACACAATTGAGCAGAGCAGTTGAATAATTAAAGTCCCCATGAAATCAAAATGTATGTTTTTTGGGTTTTAGTATGAATCTGTTACCGCTATGTGTCCAAAGTTGTAAAGAGCAATACCTTTGTGCAGCGTTTACTATGGTAACTTGAGTAAAAGTTTACTGAGTGTCTCTGAGCTGGTGTGAGTGAATGGAGGCGGGGATAATTTGCATATTCATGGGCCCATATATACTAAATGAAGTCAAAATTAAATTCAAACTATTTTAAGTTTTATTTTAATTTAACTATTTTTTCACAGGAAAAAAAATCTTTTAAATATGTCATTTTGGTGATCAAAGATGATTTTTAAGGGATACAATTATTGACTACAGGGGGACTTTAAGGTTATCTATAAGCTAGTTTGATCCAAAACCATGAAAACAAATTTGCATTTAGAAGATATAAGCGTTCAAAACGTACAATCTCTCACTTCCACCAATGTGGATCTGTGAGTTGATTCCTGTCCAATCAAATGCTCAAGAATCTAAAGCGCCCCGCCCCCCCTACATTATAAATAGATGCTGAAGCTGCAGTCACTTGTTCACACAATTACTATTTTCTACATGGTGAATGGCACATAATGGCACATAGCATGCACAGAATGCTATATTTTAAAGCGAGGAGATTTAGGGAGAAGCGGTTAGACAGACTCTGCATTAGAAACAGTGTGCACCAACATAAATTACACACTTTTCAAACTACACATACTCAGCATGATTATGTTCACGATTTTGCTTCAGTAACAATTTCATATTACATCTAAAATTACATCTATTAGACTGAGGCTGTCATAAGTTGTCAAATGCGGCTTTGCCGAGCTCAACGGCTCTGGTCGAGCTGTGATATAAACAAAGTTTATATTCTATTGGCTATTTTTAAAAAGAGGAGGAGCTGCTTGATATGTCCCGCCCTGTTTTTTTACACCAATTACATCAACACTGTCTAAATTTTCCTTCAGAATTTATTGCTTTCTTTTACATTTATTTAATTCTTAGACCCTGGGTTAACATCCTTATTTGCATATTTGCGGTTTAAGTGTCATTCATTGGACAAATGCAGCATGTGACCTGCTCTAGTATTACGCATCCTCATATTACACATTTCCATCTATAATATAAAGTTTTTTTCTGAATAAGCATTTCGGACTATAATGGTAAGAATAAAATGATCTCTTCTTCAGTGTTTTCCATCGCCGTTTGACATTTTTCTCATCAAACGCTGAAGCGACTGTTTTAATACAACGCCAGTGTTTCCGTTACTGTACAAAGCACGTGAATATGAGGCACGTGATTGGTTAAGCATCTAGGCATAACACACAGGGGCGGCGTTTATGTATGGCAGAGTATGGCAGCTGCCATATCCTGGCATTCAGACAAGCGGGACAAATAAACAGCTCATGATGCTGCTAGTTAGTTCTGTTGCAGCTTTGAAAAGCACATACTCTGATTGCATCCTAACCAGATGCGATCAGAGATGCGATGCAACAAGCGGCAAACCAGACTCGACCCGAGATCAATCAATCAAAAGTCACAGCCAATCAGAATAGCGAACTCACATTAAATTCCCTTTACATTAAATAAAGCACATAATCTGCACCCGTCATACTTTGTATGTTGTTCCAGCCACAACAGCACAGAAATAAAAACTGTTTGTGAAATAGAATCGTCGTGAATCGCCGTCGCGGCTGGTTAGTACAAAAAACTCTCATTAACATGGAAAAGATCATTTTCTCACGTGTCGCGTTTAGTTAGGTCACAATGAAGGCTTATAGGGCTGTTTCAGTATTCGCACTGATTTGTTTGTATTGTTGTTAAGTCTGTTTAGTGGTTCTTTTAGTGGATTTTTGTCCACATTTTGTTCAGATATAGGCTAATGTGATTATTTGGGAATGTCGTTGTTGTATGGCCAGAAGGACTCGTGCCATACCCTAGGTTTTTGTGAAACGCCACCACTGATAACACACTGCATAAGTTTGGCACCCCAATGCAGGGTTAACGCCACAAATAATTTGTATATATCTTTTGTATTCTGGCATATTGTAGATATGAGACTGAAGTTGCTGTGAAATGGTTAGCAAAAAGACATGATGCAAAAAATATATACTTTTTTTTCTGCCCAAAACTAAAAAATATATGCAGTTTAAGGATATATTTTTAAAATTGAAAATATATTCAGTTTAAACCTTCAAAAGCAAAATAATATTAATAATAATACAATTTATAATATTAAAATACATTTTTAGGTAAAAACACTTTTGTACTTTTTAACATATATTTTGGATAATGTAAATATATATAGAAAAATAAAACTAAATAAAACTAGGTTTTAGTTAGGACCAGATGGTTTAAAGCAATTACAAAAATGGCTCAGAAAAGAAATCTAAAATCTGTGTGACTTTAGTCCAAAAGTGTCCAAAAGCACTGCACTATTTGAAAGTGCAAAATATGATCTAGCAACTAAAATAAAGAGCTTGAATCAATAAAAGAGACAGAACAGGACGAATGCTAAAAATAACGAAATATCTTTGGTTTATGCAGATTCTGCCCCTTTCTGGAGTCATGCAGAGTTAAAATGGCGCATGATGTCTGCTGCATAACTAAAATTTACCATGAAAACCGAAAGCCAGTTGAACGTACAGCGTCTTTGAGACACTTCTCTATAAAAGGCTCGCAACAGTCTGACACCAAGTCATTTGAGATGACGTCAAGAGTGAGTGCAGGTCACACTCTGAGTGCTGACCCTTTTCTTCTTTGCTTCTCACTAACACCAGCTCTCCAAATTACAGTGAAAACACCAGGAATGAAAACCAGCCGTACTGTCATTTTATAGATAGATCACTCAGTATTTATACTGAACAACCGCTTCATTCTTTATCAAGGCAGATACACAGCCTGGCTCCCATAGTACTGAAAAAAAAAATGAATAAAAGACAAACAAAATGTAGCATTTCTTCATGCACCACAAAATACATGCTTAAACTAATCGAAGGGGTGGATTTCAGACCACTACATGTTCTTACTGACACTCAATCAAGGCTGTTAATCTTGCAATCGTCTTGTGTATCCTGGCATTTTTTATTGCAGACTTAGACTGGTCATTGTTTTGAATCGCTTTAGTTTGTGAAGTTGCTGTGAAATGGCTCGTAAAAACAAAAATGGCTCACTCCTATGCCATTCCAGGCACTGCATGCTTTTTTTTTTTGTGTGTGTGTGGAGCACAAACGCCAAACAAAAAGCAAAACATCAAAATACCGTAAAAATAGTTCATATGACTAGCGCAATATTCCAACTCTTCTGAAGACATATAATACTATACAGCAAATAATATATACTGTTTTTCTAGCTAAAACATAACTAAAATAAATGCTGAATATGTGTTTAAACATTGCAGTTTAATGAAATATATATTTTAAATTGAACATATATTGCGATTAAACATTCAAATGCAAAATTATATTTTGGGTGAAAGCAAAATATTATATATATATATATATATATATATATATATATATATATATATATATATATATATATATATATATATATATATATATATATATATATTGGATAATATTATATAAAATAATATCCAATAAAATATAAAATGTCCAAAAACTATATGAGGAAATATAATAAACCACAATGGAATATCCATAATATAATATGTTTTGGTTTTAGATTTATGTATTTTAAAATCTATGTTACTAATAAATGTAAAAATGTATTTGCTGCACGATTTTTTCATTTTTTTTTCAGATTTTCTCCTTTTGTACTCCAGACACACACACACAAAATACATAAAATAAAACAGCACATGGGTTTGAAACAACATAAAAGTGAGAAAATTATGACATGAATTATGATCACTGATGGTGAAGACAAAACAAGCTCAAGAAGCAGCCTAGTGTCTGGGAACATATAACTAACTACAATGTAGTTTCCACAATATATTATATAATATATAATACAGCCTGCTTAGGGCTGTTCGGCCGCTGTACGACCGGAGCAGGAGCTTGGTTCGCATTGCCGGCAGTAAGTCAGACTTGTTCCCGGTGCATATTGGACTCCGGCAGGGCTGCCCTTTGTCACCGGTTCTGTTCATAATTTTTATAGACAGAATTTCTAGGCACAGTTTTTTTTCTGGCCTCTTCAGACCAGGACCTTCAGCGTGCACTGGAACAGTTTGCAGCTGAGTGTGAATCGGCTGGGATGAGAATCAGCACCTCCAAGTCCGAGGCCATGGTTCTCAGTCGGAAAAGGGTGGCTTACCCACTTCCGGTTGGTGGAGAGTTTCTGCCTCAGGTGGAGGAGTTCAGGTATCTTGGGGTCTTGTTCACGAGTGAGGGAAGGGGAACGGGAAATCGACAGACGGATCGGTCCAGCTTCTGCAGTAATGCGGTCGATGTACCGGTCTGTCGTGGTGAAGAAGGAGCTGAGCTGTAAGGCGAAGAGTATCTCCTACTCTCACCTATGGTCATGAGTTGTGGGTCATGACCGAAAGGACAAGATCCCGGATACAGGCGGCAGAAATTAGCTTTCTCCGCAGGGTGGCTGGGCGCTCCCTTAGAGATAGGGTGAGAAGCTCAGTTACTCGGGAGGAGCTCAGAGTAGAGCCGTTGCTCCTCCACATCGAGAGGAGCCAGTTGAGGTGGCTCGGGCATCTATTTCAGATGCCTCCTGGACGCCTTCCCAGGGAGGTTTTCCGGGCATGTCCCACCGGGAGGAGACCCCGGGGAAGACCTAGGACACGCTGGAGGGATTATGTCACCCAGCTGGCACACACTAAATAAAAACACAACCATAAAAATATGTGGCTATTATCAATACTGTTTAAACAACATAAAACATAGATGCTTATATGTGTCCAATCTGTGCCACAGGTTGCTTGTGACACTGATCCTTGCTCAGCGACTTAAGGTCAACAGTTAAGTTGTTCAGATTACCCTTCATGTCCTGAAGTTTAAGCAGATAGAATGAACTATGCCTACTTAAACGATCTACGCCACCTGTGAAGGACCACTCTTCTTACCTCCACAATTCACAGCCATGTAATCCTGTCAATGCTGATAAACTCACTAACAAACACCTCTAACCCGATCAGAGCCAAGCTGTACTTAAAGATCCAATGCTCACTTCCGATTGGCTGCTAAGGTTATTATCAATCTGGTAGCTTGCGCCATGTGCCAACTGTGTCACTGTTGCTCATGAGATCAGGGTTGTTGCCACATGAATGTTCACTTTGACGCATCGTGTTCTGGAAAAGAACCTGCAGTACATAATGAAGAAAAGACTCTGGAAAAGCTTTCAGCTACCTTTTGCTAGAAGTCAGGTTTTGACCTATGCTGCAGTCTCTTTTAAACTGAAACAGTGAAAAAATGTACTCTACTGCAATGCATGACATGGCTTTTTGAGTCAGATTTCTGTATTCTCTTTTGAGACACGCAATGGAAAATGTCCTTCAAGTGAGAGAGAAAATGAGAGAGAGAACATTCCTTTTTCTTTTTTTTTGGTTTTGGTTTAATGTCAACTCGTATTAGGGTCACTCCAATTATACAGTATATTTTCATGTCCCTATCATATAAAGTTAATATACCGGATGAAATATTGAATTCACATTTTTAAAAGATGGAAAGCATACTACTTGGCTTTCTTTCATCACAATTTCACCATTAAATGAACATACAGGGTGAATTTTAAATCATTTCACTACTTTGAGCAGATGTTGGATTCTAAAATATATGCTGAATATATGTTGTAAATATTGCAGTTTAAGGAAATAGTTTAAATAGTTTAAACCTTCAAATGCAAAATAATACTTTAAGGAGAAATAAAGTAGAAAGAAAATACAGTTTCAATCTTAAAATACATTTTGGGCAAAAGCAAAATGTATATATCTTTTCAAATATATTTTGGATAATATAAAAATATAATTTAAAATGTCCAAAAAATACACTGAACAAAATTATAAACGCAGCACTATTGTTTTTGCCCCCATTTTTCATGAGCTGAACTCAAAAATCTAAGACTTTTTCTATGCACGCAAGAGGCATTTGTGACTGAAAATTACTGGTTGTGACTGTGAAAAAATATTTAGGAGCACCAGTGCGAGTGACCCGATCAATTCTCATAAATAGATGTATAATACAACCGGAATAAAAAGTACAACTCCCAAAGTGCATCAACACTGACATTACACTTACTCTCGCATCAGCTAGTGTGTAAACAGTCACATTTAACTTCTTACCCACTCATGAATGACTGCCTAAAGCCTTGTTTATACTTTCGCCTGGCACCGCAGTGCGAACCTCCCCTGACTGCACGCGCATTTCCCCAAACGGACGAGGCATTTACTTGACGCTACTGTTTTAGACTGAAAACCAGATCATACCACTGATTTAGACGCGCAAACTGGTTGCCTGTGTGATGAGATGTACTAATATCCATCTGCTCGGGCAGATTCGGCTCAAAGTCGTGCATCTTCGGATGCGGAGCACCTTTGCGCTCATGCGGACGCATGACAACCTAATATTCAGGGTAGCTCAGAATTCGAGCAGTAGCCATATATCTCGGAACTCAGGGCAGAGCACCCGGCTAACGATAAGCCTAGCTAACGTCATGGGTATGGCGACAATACAATATTATTGTAAATTATATCACATAAAAAAGCGGTAGCTAACGTTAATTGAATCAAGCAAACAAATAGCTGTTATTTTTGCTCCAAAAAGCTTGACTTATCTTGAATTTAACAATATGCTTCCTTCCATCAGACTCGCGTGCTAGCCAGGCGTCTCATTCAATGGCGAGCTCAGATGACGCTGTGTGCTTCAAGATTTTGACGCAAGTGCTAAGATTCCGATTGGCCAAGAGAAAAAGTGCTAAGATTCCGATTGGCCCAGAGAAATGTCAATTATAAGAATTATCCAATAATGTTTCGCAATTCTAGCCTGCATGGCATGCAGATGAAGGGCAGCCTACATCTCCTTTTTGCACATCTCCAAGCAACTGTGATTCCTGAATGAATCTGCATTTTCAATGATTGATTGAATGACTCACACATTAAGACTTGCCGCCACCTACTGGTGGTTATATTTTCATATTTACACTTTACATAGACTTTTATTTAAAATATCAAACTTTTAAAGTTTAATTTTTACATATTTCTAAATTCAAAAACTTATATTTAAAACATTCATACAACACTATTTACCATGAGCTGCATTAAACAGTCTATGAAATGTGTCTAGATACCACTTCAGTTACAGCTTCTGTGCCACTTCTGCAGTGCAAAGATGGATCTTTTGATGCTGATTTCATTTGATTGGTAACAGTCTATAACTATGATAAGACAATTGTGTCTTATTGTTCTAACTGAATTTATTGTTTAAATTAACATATATATATATATATATATATATATATATATATATATATATATATATATATATATATATATATATTTATAATATTTTAATTTAAGAAACTGACAAAAGATAATGCAAACATTTAATAAGATTACAAAAATGCTCTTATAATGGTAAAAATGCCCATGAAAATTAATTTAAAGGGGCAAATATCGCCCTGTAATGGGAAAGTTACAATGGGAATTTATGTTATTGATCAGAAAGTCTCCAAAATTTTTGACTGTACTCCTAAAGTTTTGTCCAGAAAAAGAAGAAGAAGCAGAAGAATAAGTTTGATGAATAACAATAGTGATGCCTTGCCTTTGGCAAGCACCACTAATTAAAATACACTTAAATATATCAATCAATCAATCAATTAAATATATCAATCAATCAATCCCACACTGTCAAATCTGACACCCAATTAAAATGTCCTGAAAATGCCACAAAGGGACAAAATTAAAATGTCTACAAACAACTTTTACACCTCTAGAAGGTCATGACACTCCAGCTATTGTAAACCACAGAATAAAAAAAGTTTCTGGCATCTAAGATGTAACACCAGACAGAGTAAAGTCAGCCATTCTTGTCCCATTGTCTTTCACTGTGAGAGTGTAAATTGATCCAAACACACAATACTGTCCAGAAAATACACTGACACTTCAAAGGGCCGGGCTCTCGGAGGCCAAAGAGCCATTTCACACCTAATCAAGTCAGCCCTTAATCCGGGCTGGGACTGTGCAGATAACACACTTTGAAGTAAGGAGGTCCACTGACGGGAAAACTCACAAGTCTGAAAAAAGGATTCCTTCATTCAGGCTCATACGTGCTTATTCCGCTTTGCTTCATGGTTCAAGTTTGTCAGGCTCTGCAGTGTCATCATTGAAATGTCCCTTTTTCTTCAAATTCAAACTGTCCTAAACAAAACTGCAGTTTAATTTCGGCCCTGTTTACACTAGGCATTAACATCAGTTACGGGTGATCTAATTACACTGGTCAGCCAATCAGGCATGCTTCTCAAACGTGTCTCCTGTGACTACATCAGAAATCAGAGACCTTTCCCTCGACATACAGTATATTATATAGGATGTTAGATCTGACCACCTCTGAAAAAGGTTTTAATTTGGATCAAATTATGACACACTATATCCGTTTAACCCTGAATTTGGTGCTTTCCGTTTGTGATCACCAAAGCTGGAATATTAATACAAGATATAAATAAGGGCTAATAAATGGTTCAATCTTTAAGAACCAGACATGCCGTCATTTCAAACTGACTTTCAGTTTAAAACGTTGGCAGTAAACATCTATTAAATAGCTGAAAGCTTGATAAACTCCAGGCATAATTTTGCAAATACACATTAATGATGTTTAATATGCAGATTGTGTGGTTAAATCAGAAGAGAGTGAAGTCTCCATTAAAATCAATGGGACCATCTGCAATCCATCAGCGATTTTACACCCTCTAATGTGGTTCAAATTGAACTGTGGCACTGGACATTCAGACTTCCAACACCAGTGAATCAATAAACGGCAGTCGTGCCGTGAAGGATTGCACAGATAGCATCTGTGACAAACTCTTGTTAGGATTCCAGCTGTCCAGCCCTTACTTAATACAGTATCACAACTATCGCAATGTATGTGTGCTACATACAAAAGCACCGTATATATGGCACATAAATAGTGTGAGCAGTACAGCCGAGGAGTTTGATAAGCCTAAAATGTCTTCTAAGACTAAATATCTGAGGTGAAGGTTGTGTAGCCAAACAGGGCATCTGTAAAGCACAGCGAATAGGGCCAGATTTCAAGGGCTTACCCTCTAATTCTCAAGGTTAACATAGGCGTTCTCCTGTTATCTGGACCACATTAATCACTATATGAGATGTGAGCTATATTAGGAGAATCACTGTGCGCTTGAACATTATCGCAGGGGCGTAAAATAGGTTTTTTATTCTTTTTATGAATAAGAGAGGCAAATACAGCTGGGATTAACATTGGATTAAGTTTTGTGAAACAATCACAAATCACATGAAAAGGCCAGAATATATATATATATATATATATATATATATATATATATATATATATATATATATATATATATATATATATATAATATATATATATAGGAATAATGGTTGAAATATATTAGATTTATATACATTGGTCAAATCTGTAATATAAGTTATTTATATAATTTATCACTGTGTTTACATACTAAATGCGTGTGGACACACTGCATGGTGTTTGGGTGTACACTTGGCCATATTAGAACCACATTAGAGGGTGTAAAACTGCTGGCGGATTGCAGATGGTACCATTAATTTTAATGAACACTCACTCTCTTCTTATTTAGCATCACAATCTTCATATTGAACCTCATTTATATATAGTATTAACATACAGACAGATAGATGACAGATTTTGGAAGAAAAAAAAAAAATCGGTTGATTGAATGTTTCAATAGCTTACATTTATAAATAAAGCCAACTGTTTTGTTCCTAAATGAATCAGTGTTGTTGAATGAATCGGTTAAATTAATGATTCAAATCATTTTTATGGTGACCAGGATGGGACATTTTCGGTTCATTTAGGTTTGTTGTGGGAGCATGATAATATGTAATGGCCACGAGATATTAATCCGTGGGAATGTCATATTAACTTGTGGGAACGGGATATGTCGTGGCCACAAGATCCTTTTGCCGTGGTAACAGCATCCTTATGTAAATGCATTCTATTTATATTATTCAAAATTTCTATTATTTAAATAAATAGATAAATAAATAGAATATATATATATATATATATATATATATATATATATATATATATATATATATATATATATATATATATATATATACACACACACACACTCACCTAAAGGATTATTAGGAACACCATACTAATACTGTGTTTGACCCCCTTTCGCCTTCAGAACTGCCTTAATTCTACGTGGCATTGATTCAACAAGGTGCTGAAAGCATTCTTTAGAAATGTTAGCCCATATTGATAGGATAGCATCTTGCAGTCGATGGAGATTTGTGGGATGAACATCCAGGGCATGAAGCTCCCGTTCCACCACATCCCAAAGATGCTCTATTGAGTTGAGATCTGGTGACTGTGGGGGCCATTTTAGTACAGTGAACTCACTGTCATGTTCAAGAAACCAATTTGAAATGATTCAAGCTTTGTGACATGGTGCATTTTCCTGCTGGAAGTAGCCATCAGAGAATGGGTACATGGTGGTCATAAAGGGATGGACATGGTCAGAAACAATGCTCAGGTAGGCCGTGGCATTTAAACGATGCCCAATTGGCACTAAGGGGCCTAAAGTGTGCCAAGAAAACATCCCCCACACCATTACACCACCACCACCAGCCTGCACAGTGGTAATAAGGCATGATGGATCCATGTTCTCATTCTGTTTACGCCAAAATTCTGACTCTACCATCTGAATGTCTCAACAGAAATCAAGACTCATCAGACCAGGCAACATTTTTCCAGTCTTCAACTGTCCAATTTTGGTGAGCTCGTGCAAATTGTAGCCTCTTTTTCCTATTTGTAGTGGAGATGAGTGGTACCCGGTGGGGTCTTCTGCTGTTGTAGCCCATCTACCTCAAGGTTGTGCGTGTTGTGGCTTCACAAATGCTTTGCTGCATACCTCGGTTGTAACGAGTGGTTATTTCAGTCAAAGTTGCTCTTCTATCGGCTTGAATCAGTCGGCCCGTTCTCCTCTGACCTCTAGCATCAACAAGGCATTTTCGCCCACAAGACTGCCGCATACTGGATGTTTTTCCCTTTTCACATGTGAAAATCCCAGTAACTGAGCAGATTGTGAAATACTCAGACCGGCCCGCCTGGCACCAACAACCATGCCACGCTCTAAATTGCTTAAATCACCTTTCTTTCCCATTCTGACATTCAGTTTGGAGTTCAGGAGATTGTCTTGACCAGGACCACACCCCTAAATGCATTGAAGCAACTGCCATGTGATTGGTTGATTAGATAATTGCATTAATGAGAAATTGAACAGGTGTTCTAATAATCCTTTAGGTGAGTGTATATACTGTATATGTACTGTATATATAGTTTGAGCTCTATTCATATGATGTTAGGTGTGTCAGAATCAAATCAAATGAGATGTAAAGTCCAGGCCTGGTCCTCTCCCATTCTTCACTGTTGTCGCTCCTCCTTTTATTCATCATATCTCCTTCCGTGAGACTTGAGTGGCGTGCAGGTGACGCTCATTAGCAATCGCACGCTCTCACGGCTCTCGGCCTCGTCCTGCTTGCCAAAATAATAAACAGCAAAGGTTTTTCAGGAAATAAAAACACGCCATGGCTTATTCATATATTTTATAAAACATCGGTCCCACTGGGAACACATTCAGCATGAAGGGAGCCAATTATTTGCATGGAAATTTACGTTCTCTTTGAGAGTGGCCCATGTAATAACCTTAACCCAGAAAAAAACCCACACAAATAGCATGCCGTCTGATTCGCTTTACAGAAGAGGTAAATATTTCAACGGAGCCACTTCATGTGCCATCCTCTGGCCATGTATAATAGATAACACATTTCATTTCACCTGGCCACTTTTGAAAAATAGGAAATTATACAGCAAATAATGCTTTTTCAAGAGTGTTGTGATTACACTTGAAATTTTCAGAAAAGGCCAGCGCAATCTGTTCGAGGAATAATGCATTTTTCGTTCTCCGTTGAGACCAGCCTTACAATTCCAGCCTGTCTGTAATCATGAGAAATCATTACTCTCTGCTAAGATCAATGCCAGCGAGAAACCGTCTGCCGCTGTGGCGTGCGGCACTCGGCCATTTTGAAACAACCTAGGGGTAGCGCTAGCTGCCTGAATATAAATAGAGCAACCACAAGAATCGTTAGACCTCCAGACCTTTAGTGGTCATGCAAAATTCAAACCGTCAAGATGGAAAAAGAAAAAGAAAGATATGCTGAGACTTTTCCCCCTCTGGCAATAATGTTACTTTCAACTTTCATCACCTTTTAAGATCTGCCATCAAAAACCAACCCCCTTTCCCCTCCCTCCACATCTTTAGAGTTGGTTCTCAAGAGTTACAAGGGGAGAAAAATACAGCAATTAGCGGAGATCCGGGGCAGGACCAGAGACGGCAGAGAAGGAACGGGAGTAAGCAGCGGTGCTCCGGTTGAAACTTTTCTGGGTTTAAATTGAAATTAGATTGATATATTTCATTCCCCTGCCATGCCAACAAAGTAAGATGCCATCGCTGGTGCAATTTCCTCTCAGATGCTTTGATTGCCGCCCGTGTCAGGCCATCTTTCAGAGAGCTTTCTCTTGATGGACTCCCTCGACTGAAGTCTGTCTTTAGAAGAAAAAAAAAAAAAAAACGATTCATGAACCGCGCTGAGACTGCTTCTAGGTTTGCTCTAGTTTCTTCAATCACTCTGGTGCTGTGCTCTAACTCTTACATGGTTAAATAAAAAACAACTAATGTCCGATATGCTGCCTCGGGTTCAAGCTAACTCAAAATTTAATCTAGCAACAGAAAATATCATTGTATACACACCCTCAAGTCATTTCAAACCCATATGAGAGTTCATGAGAGAGGTAGCGATGCTGGATTGGTGAATGAATCATTGATTGACCCACATCACAAAAATGATCTGATTCTTTTACAAATCTGACTCACTGACTTAACAGTTAATAGCTCACTGGAGAAGATCTGTAAATAATGATTTAATTTTGATGTCTTCTGAATCATATAGCTTCAAAAGACTATGAATATAGCGCATAAGTTATAGGGACCACTTTTATGATGCTTTTGCAAGTTTGAAAGCTCCAGAACTCTTTCATTGTGATTGCATGGACAACATATTACTTATATACAATGGTCAAAATATTACATTTCTGTGTTTGTGTTCCATATAACAACAAAAAGGTTTGGAAGAACATCAGGGTGAGCAAATGATGACAGAAGATTAATTTTCCTCTTAAAAGCAACTTAAAAATCTTGATTAAAAAGGCAAATACAATAATAATCGAAAGCAACAGAAATGCATCTGGAACATTTTATGGGTCTCCTAAAAATAAAAAGCAATTCATTATGTGTCCCAAAATACATAAAGCAAAACATTGAGAACAGCACTACTTTTTAAAATGCCTAGGGGACTTCTTTTTTTTTGTCTGGAAGTGCATTGTTATTTTTGAAGAATAGTACTACGAGAAAGCTTTTGACAGAGAAAAAACATTACACAAAGAAACAAATCAATGCATTCAAGCGCAAAATAATCAGAATTTCTTGAAAAAGTGCTGGGGGGTAATTGTGGCAGAAACAGTATGCAACCTTTGGTGTTAAATGAGCTTTGAAGATCCAAATGTCAGCTGCGCCATCTGACAGTGCAAATGAGATCACTAGCTATTAGGAAACCAGAGGTGAGGGGCTGATTGTTGGGAATCAAAAATTGGGTCCATTTTTCTTTTTAGAGCAATACTGGAACTGAATGATTTTTTATGACTTTCAGTTCTGTTTATGGTACTTTCTTATCTTTATGTGGACCAACACTGTACTACACTACTCTTGACAGCGTTTCCTTGACTGCTGCTCTATGTATCTACAGTGCTGTGGCAAAAGAAATTACATTTTGACTGAGCTGTAAGTTTTAGATAGCAATTTGAATTGATTGTAATACGAGAGAAAGACTGGGTGCTGCAAAATAATACAATACAACCATTCTACAACAAAGATTCTTATGAATCTTCTTATTCTGTTTTGCTTAAATTAATCGGTTAAAAATACTCAAAATTCGGTCCTGAACATGCAAGTTATAGTTTGAATCAGTATAATAGCTCACTGTGAACAGATTGTCCTTATGAGCCAGTTAGTTTAAAGATTCAAAAATCTGTCCTGAACATACACTGCTAGTTTAGGGTCTGCAGTATTTTTTAAAAAAAAAAAACACAGTAAAAGTATGCAGTATGGAGTAATATTGTGAAATATTATTACAATTTAAAATGTAATTTATTCCTGTGATGGAAAAGTTACATTTTCAGCATCATTACTTCAGTCTTCATCATTCTAATATGCTAATCCATTAATGTTGAAAACAGTTGTGCTGTTAGCATACTTTGATAAACAGAAACTTCAAAAGAAGATTTATTTGATATATATATATATATATATATATATATATATATATATATATATATATATATATATATATATATATTTAGTAACATTATAAATGTAAAACTTTAAAGACAAGTGAGGTGAATCTGAATCTGTATGTGAAAATTACCAATAGAGATTCCTTTAAACACAGTCATTGTATAATTCACAGCCTCAGTGTGGATTCTTTGAAGTGTCAAAACAGTTAACCACAGTTCATTCAAATGAAAATACCCAGCATGCAGACAGGTGTTATTTTGCAAGTGGATGAAAATGTGCGAGCACGTGAAGAAGTGTTGGGCGATATGCACAGATCGGTGATACACAATATTATCGTGTATAAGCAAATTATTTATTTGCTTATTTCTTTATTTATTAATTTGCTCATTTAATTATTTAATTTTATATATCAGAATCCTTTCATTTTGGAGTGTTTTGGAGTGTTTATTAATAAATCAGTTTATTTCCGGTTATGTGAGGTAAAACATAGCCTCATCATTCCTGTATCTGACTCTAAGTATTCCATGTATTATGTCTGTTGTGATGTTAAATAAAGCATTAAAAACTGAAGAGTACTTCAATAAGTCAGCAGGAAATTTATGGATGCATATTATCCTCTCATACCGTTACAGATGCAGCATTTTGACTGTACTTCTGCACGAGATGAAAACTCGTTTTTATAATTCTTGGGTCAAGAAAGTACGGAAGCGCTAAACGGCCATGGATTACAATTTTTTTTCTTGTGATCAGAACTTATTTTTCTCATGATTGTTTCATTCTGAAACACTGCACTGCACCCGGATAAACCGTGTGATCTTATATGTTGTGGACCTTTCAGCAAAATCTTTGCTTAGCTTTATAAACATTTTATTTGTGTAATTAACATGTTTAAATGATCAACAGAGCATTCAACAGCTCAAGCACAGGTGGAGTGCCTTCAGAAGGATGGCAGATTATTCTGTAACTATTCTAAAAATTGTTTAGAGCTGCTTGGATTCAACCCACTTTATTTTCCTCATTCATTTGAAATAAAATGACATTACATTATTTGTTTGTTATTATAGTATCCTTCTATCATGTAGGACAGGCTGTGACTGGTATAATGTGCATTCCTTATAGCCATGCTATTCCATTAAAAAGAGGTGCAATACTCCAGATTTCTCAAAATCAAACGTTTAAAGGTGCCCTAGAATGGAAAACTGTATTTACCTTGGCATAGTTGAATAATAAGAGTTCTGTACATGGAACTAACATACCATGAGCCTCAAACACCACTGTTTCCTCTTTCACATGTAAATCTTGTACTTGAAAAAGACCACTGAAAAACGGGTGAATCCCAACATAACACCGACTGTGACGTAACAGTCGGGATCATTAATATTTACGCCTCCCCAAATTTGCATATAACCAGCCCATGTTCAAGGCCAGGCAGTATTAACGTGGACCTGCACCGAATCAGCAGAAGTTCTGCAGGTATTGTGAAGATGAGGACAATATAGTGAAAACGGCCGTTCATGGATATAAATGTTATGTTCCAGGCTGTGCAGGGGATGCATGAGCACTTTTCATAGCCTTCCCACAGAAGAGAACTGTCAAGAGGCATGGTTGATGTTTATCTATAACAGAGTTATAGTCTAAGTAACTAAGATACAACACCAGTTGAAGTCAAAGTTGTTAGTTTGTTCTGACTAGTGTCAATTTCGTTAATGAAAATATGATGAAAAATGTTAATTGATGACTTTCATGACTAAGACAAGATGACACAAACGTCTTTAAGTGATTATTGTGACTATAGAAACATGCAATATCGTTGAAAAAAAAAAAAGACTAAAATGCAAAAAGCACTCTTTGGTTTTGTCGGGGAAAGAGGAGCGTTCGAGCGTTTGAGCGTTCATGCTTGCGGTTGCCAGATTTCAGTAATTGAATCCCCCAATCAGATATTTTCTGTTAAAAGAACATGTATTCTATCCGGTCTTTTACTTAAACATGCAATCTGACAACCATGTGCACGAGAGCTCTCTCTCATGCGTGCGGATGATCTGAAAACACCAATAAACAAGTAAGCTGCATTTCAGCAATCTCCATTTGAGATTTTCTGCTTGAAGTGTCATTCAGTCTGTCTGTGTTCTGTCATGACTCACCGAGCCGCTTGTGCTGTTTGAGATTGTGTTAGCTGAATAACTGCACTTGTGTGAGCTACTGAAATGAGCCAATCAGAACAGAGCTCATCATTATTATTCATGACCCTTCCAAATAAGGCAAAAACAGACCATTTCATTCTAGGGACAATTTCTAGGGTTGTTAATGGACATGTAAAATTGTATCTGGAGTATTTTTGCCCATACCAAAACCACATACCTTCTATGTAAATATCAGAGAACAATTTAAAATATTGTATCAATGCATTCTATGGCAGCTTTAATCCAGTTGATAAAGACTAAATACAATCTTGGGATGCTGTTTGAGAAGAGTGTTTATGTTTATGTGTGTGGTTTGCTACAAAGAAATGTACAAAATACAATAGTTTTAGTTACACAGTATCACTGAATTAAATTATAGGCTGACACACATCTTTACATAGGCTATAAATCATATTTCTTATCAATAGGCTATACATTGAGTGACACAATGTGTTACTTAGTTACTTAGACTGATGCTTAAAATGGTGTCTTAAAGATGCACAATAAGGTGCGAATAGAATACAGTGACATCAAAATTTGTTAAACAGTAAGTTTTGTATCACACCGAACACTATTGCGGTAGTGAAGCTGTGATGAGTCATGCATCTATTGCAGTAGAACGTAACGATAATACAGATACACTTTCAAGCAAACTAATCACATTCAACCATGTAACATTAGGTAAAGTAATTACTTAATGCACACAGTACTGCACAAATTATAGCGATGAAAGGTCTTCAATGTGTTCAATCTGGGCCAATATAACACAGTAAGGTGAATAGGCTATGCCGCACCCCACCAGTTATTTGGTTCTATACTGCCACCTGTTGGCGCAGTTGTGTAACTTAGAGATCACAAAAGAAAAGAGAAAGAGTCTGAGATTGTGATAAATTTCCTCCTCCCTATAGATACCTCGAAAAGCTCACTCTGTCTGGATGTGATTAAATGCACAGTATAAAGACGCTTTCCTGCCATATAGCCTATTACATATGCACACTTTAATAAGCCTAAAGAACACAGGTTAATATGATTACATGCCCAGAGTAATCGGGGTAAGGGGCAAAAATCTAGCTGAGTCAGTCGGTTTATGCTTACGCCGTTTATGGCCCTGCTAACACCTGGTATTAAAATGCGTTTTGGTCGATCAGATCACAAGTGGACGATGCTATATACTGGTGTAAATGGGGTCTAAAATGCTTTGAGCTTGTCCACTTTCAACCACTTCCTGAGGTTGTCGAAAACGCATTTGACCGGATTGCTTTCGTAGTGTAAATGCTCATGTGGTCGAATGTGTTTGAACAGCCACAAATGACTGCCTACTCTCCACCTACTGATCTAACGCCTAAACATTATGGGAAGCACGCTAGCCAGACTTCAACCTTTGGCGGCTGAAGACCCAAATTTGGTTTGAAGATGAAAAATGTACCAAGCACACTGTTCTCTTACCATTCCTGATTTCTAACACACCCACAGTGTTCGACTCGGTCTTGCGGTTGTCAGAGCAAAAACGAAAGCAGATGTTCTCTGTATGTATTGCGCAAGCTTATTTTGTCCATTATATTGAAAGATCTAAAAATAAAAACATACATTTACCCTCCCCTCGAAGAATCAGGTCAGAAGTGGTTGAAAGTGGATAAAAGAGATGGATTGAGACGAAACACCAGGTCTAAACGTCTACTTGTGATCCGATCGACCAAAACGCATCTTAATACCAGGTGTAAACAGGGCATTCCTCCGATAAAGGAAAACAGGTTAACGCGTTTACATGACCACATGCATTGATGGCTTATTCAGCATAATCGGGTTAAGAACGTGCATGTAAATGCGCTCACTTATTCCCTGAAAGTGAAATTGAAGGCAAATACTGACCGAGCTTTTGGCTTCTGTCGTAGCATTAAAAGCACATATTCTTGTGGACCATACATTAATGACAGTGCAAAAACGAGAATCAATATTTCTTGTTAAACAAGTCTGTGTTTGAAGCTGCTTTTGATTTTCACAGATGACTGATTTGTGCTGTGTTCGGAACTAAAGACTTTTATTAGGCCTATATCATTTGAATGATATTAATATTATTATTATTAATTTGTAATTGTATTGTTTTTAGTGTCATTAAATGTTTGTTTTTTTATGTGCTATGGAAACAAAACAAAACGAAAAAATGCTGATGAACAACGGTGCCGTTTTCATCTTGGCTCAAACAACAACTGTTTAAAAATTATGCGTCTCTTTTATAGCAAGCACTCTTGACAATTTGTGAATAAATCAACTTACAATTCAGTTTTGATGTGGGATGTAGTTTTGTAGTTGGTTTTAAAACATTTTCATTGAGAAGTTCTCAATCCTTATACACGCGTGTCGGTGACGTCGCAAGTGTGGTTATGTCGTTATTAATTGTAGGTCTTAATATACATTTAATAATAATACTAGCCGTATAATAATAATAATAATTTAATGTATTAATGAGAAAACGAGCCAATTATCATCTGGATAATATTCCCATGGGCTACTGTCACAACCCTAACGTGAAGTTCATGTCACTTCACTTCTCTGTCTCCTCGCATCGGAGTAGACGTTAACATTCTGTTCGCAAGCTTCCAACAGTGGTTCACATCACCCTGACTCTTGTCACATTTTTTTTTTTTTTTGCAACCACAACCAGTATGCTGAAAGAATGACTTTTGGGATGAAGATTAGTTCCGTGTCAAGCTGATGAAAACATAAACCGAAAAAAAACCGCCCAATGCTGTAATTTTTTGCCTCTTTGCTGTTGGTCAATTTAACAGAGTATTTAGCTAAGTGGTGTTCAGGAACGTGCTGTTTGGGGGCGGAATGCACCTGTGTGCTGACGGAGGTAGAACAGGGACATTATTCCAGACATGGCTGACAGACACAGCTGCCTTCCAGATGTTTATACATCTGATTACTGCATAAATGAAGTATCTGCTCCAATTAACCACAGTTTGCCATCGTTATTTGTAGTTTCAGAGGATTCTAGCTTTTTTTCATTATCCCCATGTGCACTGTTTCCCTCTGACCCCCTCTGCCTGTCTTTCTTTCGATTTCTATGTATATGAGAGCAGAAATTGAACTGATCACATTTAAAGAGACCATTCAGCCAAAAATGTATACTGTGTGTCTATCTTCAGCTTTCAAGCAACATAAAAGTATTATAAAATTGGTCCATATGAATCACAAGGAATGACTTAATGAGACTTTTTTTTTTTAAATGAATTCAAAAATTGCTCTTAAACATATGCATTTTAATCAATATAAAGACTCACTACAAATGTATGCTTCTTATGAGGAAGATATTTGAAATAAAAATCAGTTTAAAAAAATGTTACAAGAAATGATACAAGAAATCAAAAATCAAAAAGACATTTACCAATTTCAATCAGTGTGAACAGATGATACTTGTGAGCAGTTCTTATAAATGAATCAGTGTAAATACTGTAAATATTAGTGTAAATACTGCAAAAGGATCATGCTTCTGGGCCATGTCTTTTATACTGAATTAGCAAAAAAGACTCAAAATCAGTCTTGAAATTTTAATTTCTTGATCTGAATCAATCTAATGACCCGTTTGCAGCGGAGAAGAAGTTTTTTTTTTTTTTGTTTTTTTAAATGAACTGCTTAAAAAGAGTCAAAACAGTCATGAACATGTTACTGGTCTGAATCAGTGTAAAGACTCACTGTAAATGGATGATTTTTCTGGGCCAGGTCTTTTATATGATACAAGAATCAAAAAGGCCCTATCATACACCCGGTGTAATGCGATGCAATGCAGCACCAGGCACAACGCAACGTTTTTTGCTAGTTTAGCCTGATGCAGTTAACATTTTCACATCCAGTGTCATGTTGTTAAAATAGCAAATGTTCGCCCATTGGCGTGCTGGTCTGAAAATGAAGAGTGTTCAGGCGCATTGTTGGCGCTTGAAAACGACTGTGCCACTGACTTTAGACCAGGTTTCAGTTGGTCAATGGTGCAATATTTAGTTAGTAATATGCGCCTATAGGCGAGTCCACAATGCATGTAGACTTTGCTTATTACAGGGACACACAGCAGCACACAAACATTTTTAAATATGAATAATTAAAGGATTAAAATGTAAAATATTATTATTATGTACATAAATATAAAAATGCCTACATGTCATAATGGTTAGTCATTGCATGTATCAGAATTAGCCTACCTATTTACAGTAATAAAGTGCAAGCAGGCGTCACTGGACGAGCAGATCTGTTTCCTCACTAGAGGAACGTTCAGTTTTTCTGCTTAATAAATAGCGAATCCGCCATGGCGTGAGCGCAAATGGCTTTTAAAGGGAATGGGAGACTTCGATTTATTGCACATGACTCATTAAGAGAATAGGGACAACCCTTTTGGATCGCCAACCATTTTTCCCGTTGTTAAACTAGCAAAAGTGGATTCAGAACTTGTGCCGTGCACTTTAGACCATGCGCTTACAACGTTAAAATAGGACCCTCGGTCTTGAACATGCAAATTACAGATTTCAATCATGTGAACAAATTATATTTATGAGTTGTTCTTTTAAATAAACCATTAAAAAAAATTATTTAATTTAATTGTAAAGGGATGATGCTTCTAGGCCAGGCCTTTTACATCGAATTAGTTTGAATTAGAGTAATGGCTATATTAATAACTATATGTTCAAAATCTTGATTCAGAAAATATCTTTATGGAAGAAAAATACTGAAATTTAAGTCTACAGAACACATTTTTCGGTGCTTTTAAATTCAGCTTTTTGTTCCTTTCAGAGCTTGACACACATAGTCACTATGAACTGTTGTTGTATAAAAAGCTACAAAAATCCTTCAAAATGTTCTTCTTTTTTGTTCAACAGAAAAAAGTAACACCATGTGGGTTTGAAACGATATGAGGGTGAGTAAATAATGACAGAATTTCATTTCTGGCTGAACTATTCCTTTAATAAAACAGCAGAGACCAAGTGTTTGGAGAGGCAGAGAGAGGACAGCTCATTCAACCTCTAACTGGGAATGTCCACGGCAGGGATTGTGTGCATGTCCGAGCATGTGAAATTACAACCCCCTCCCCCAGCACCCCTCTCCATGACCCGGCTGAACTCAGCCTGATCTAGTCCAGTACCAGTAGAAAAGCCCCACATCCTCATCAAAAACCGCTGGAGGCCACAGATGATGAATAGGGGCGCTGGATCTATTAATTCCGTGTAACAGTTCCTTTCTGCCTCTTCAGATTCCCAGCGCTCCCGGCACGCTTAGCAGTGCTAAGCTAATGCTCTTGCAGCCACAAAGCAGCTTTGACTGTAATCAGGGAATACAATATGTCACCCTTTTTAACACACTATGTACTGTATGTTATCCAGTGAGAGCAAATATGAAAATACATGTCCTGGCACTTGTATCGGAACGGAGGAAACAGCGTGTCTTTGTTCATAACACAAGGACAACTCTGTGGCATCCCGTCCTCTCCGCCTCTACCACTGACCTTAACTAAAACACATTTAGAGACTGATGACCATAAAGATGATGTGTCATCAAATATCTTCTTTCCTTTTACCGCTTAGTCTAAGATTTCAGTGTCTTAGTAACACCATCTGTTATTTGAAATATCTTCTTTCATTGCAATAGCCTTGCATAGACAAAGACAGACTTACATAAAGCTTGTGATGTTCCCCGAGTATTGTTCAAAGAATCTTCTCAGAGGACACCGAACAAATGAGGATACGGCGGTAACAGCATTCTTTCAATTATTCATCATCAGATGTGCTTCACATAGTCCAATCAGTTAGTCTTACAAATAATGCCACTACATTTTATTAAAACAAAGTGCTGTTTTCTGTTACGTACGCTTAAAGGATTGAAAATGTTGAATAGATCTGAGGCAACTTGTTTATAAAGAAGAACACAATACAAAGTCATCCCTGTGAACTGATTAGAGCATTCTTAAGATGACTGAACATGCTATCTGAAAAGCAAGACCTGGAAACGTGCCACTTTGAAGCAATCACAGTGTTCCACAGTAATTGCAATTTCACAAAGTGGGTTGTGTTTAATAATAATAACAGAAAAACACTGTCCATGTTATTAAATAACTGTCATATTTGCAGTGTGCAGAATTATCAAAACCTCATATCACTCTGAGTAATACTGCAGTGTGCTACAGACAAAAACGAATGTTCGCATCCCAAAAGTGTTGTTATCACAGGCGTCGATTTATGTTTCCGGTGGGTGCCCACATTCCATACAACACCAAACAACCACGTGCAAATACATTACCAAACCAACATAAAACACATTTTTATTCACCTCTGTTTCCATGAGCAAATGATAATTGGGCTAATTATATCATACGCAACAAATGCCCCTTAAAACATTTTACGATTCTCATTATTCCATAATTAATTATAGCCTACTGTTTTTCAAGAATAGGCTACTGTCATTTTTTTCTGTTCGGTGTGCTTTATGAATAAATCTCAGAGAGATTTAAATACATTCAAATACAAAAGCACATTCTATCCATGAGTGATGAGTGTTGTCACGAGTCGAGCTCTCGCTGATATAGGCCTATACTACCTGATGATCAGTAATGGTTCACAAAATACAGTACATTTCAATATATATCTATATATATTGTTAAGTGTACTAACTCAGTGCATCACAGCGTGGTATGGGAACAGCACCAGTCATGACTGCAAAGCCCTGCAAAGAGTCATGCGCTTATTCGAGCGTATCTCAGGGTCAGCTCTCCCGTCTCTGCAGGACGTCTACACCAAACGCTGCAAAGGCAGAGCTACTAAAATCATCAAGGACTCTAATCACCCTGCAAACCCTCATTTCACGCTGCTGCCATCTGGTAAGCGCTTCCGAAGCCTGATGGCCAAAACTGAGAGACTCAGGAGGAGCTTCTTCCCCCAGGCCATCAGACTCCTGAACTCAGTCACTTAACATCACGTGACCATCAATACACTGACATTGCACTGCACTTTCTGTTCTCGTTGTTACTGTGTAACAACCTGTTATAAACCTGTTTGCACATTATACTCTTTATACATTTGTTAACCACATATTTATAAGTCTACAGTTTACTCACTGCAGTTTACTTCACTTATTTTATTCCATTTCGTTATTTTTATTTTTTTACTTTTTTTCTACTTGACTTGATTATTTATAATTTACACACATACATATATATATATATATATATATATAGTACTTTTTTATTCTATTTCTATATAATTTCCTCCTTGTGTTTTTAACTGTGAATTTGCGCTGTCCACGGAGCGGACCTGTTTACATTTCACTGCCGGTTGTATATTCTGTATATAACTGTGTATGTGACAAATAAAACTCTTGAATCTTGAATTTACAATAAGCACTTAACTCAAAAATAACTATTAAATAATCAAATAAATAGGGAACTTGCTGACTAAAATCAGCTTGAAAATGCCATCTCATGAAACAAAGGTGAATCTGTAATACAGTGTATTATTTTATCAGTCCAAAAAAAAGCGTCAAGCGCCAACACTGGGCATGTGAGATTCAGAACTGGACCACGGAGCAATGGAAGAAGGTGGCCTGGTCTGATGAATCATGTTTTCTTTTACATCACGTGGATGGCCGGGTGCGTGTGCGTCGCTTACCTGGGGAACACATGGCACCAGGATGCACTATGGGAAAAAGGCAAACCGGCAGAGGCAGTGTGATGCTTTGGGCAATGTTCTGCTGGGAAACCTTGGGTCCTGCCATCCTTGTGGATGTTACTTTTACACGCACCACCTACCTAAGCATTGTTGCAGACCATGTACACCCTTTCATGGAAACGGTATTCCCTGGTGGCTGTGGCCTCTTTCAGCAGGATAATGTGCCCTGCCACAAAGCAAAAATGGTTCAGGAATGGTTTGAGGAGCACAACAATGAGTTTGAGGTGTTGACTTGGCCTCCGCATTCCCCAGATCTCAATCCAATCGAGCATCTGTGGGATGTGCTGAACAAACAAGTCCAATCCATGGAGGACCCACCTCACAACTTAAAGGACTTAAAGGATCTGCTGCTAACATCTTGGTGCCAGATACCACAGCACACCTTCAGGGGTCTAGTGGAGTCCATGCCTCGACGGGTCAGGGCTGTTTTGGCAGCAACAGGGGGACCAACACAATATTAGGAAGGTGGTCATAATGTTATGCCTGATCAGTGTATATATTAGCCTAGATGAAAAACTTAAAAAACTGAAATGAAAAAGATAAATGCTGCCTTGCAACTGATGGAAAAAAAAGTTTACTAAAATGAATAAAACTGAAATAAAAATAAATTAAAGACTTAAAACTACCAGAAAGGGATTATAAAAGCAAAGACGTGCATACTAAAAGTTATTTTTCCATGATATCTCAACGTCAGCAGCACTGTTAATGAACCTAAATGAATTTATAAATTATAAATGATAACATACATTTAAATTAACTATTTAGTTTTCAGTAATTCAGTCACAAAGCTCTGTGCATTCTACATGCACAGGAAACAAATGAAATCCAATAAGCGTAGTAAAGGTTCTACATCTGCATCTCCTACACCTACACAGAGAGTGCACAGAAGACAACTTCTTAATGAATAAAACGTCACGATAAATGATCCTGTCAACTTCGCAATGAACACAACATTCTGATATACTGCTATAGCATAAAATGTCATTTATATATTTTTAATTATTAAAAATGACTATTACAGTCTACGATTAAACAGTGTTCTCTGTTAAGAACAGAGCAGGAGCTTGGACAGACTTCCAGTATCAGACATCCGCTTATAAGCCACAATCTAATCCTGTTTAGGTTCAATAAACCTGAGCTGGCAGACTTGCTGCTGACATCTGATGACAACTCTGAGACGAGCTTCAATTCAAGACCACATCGTCAACAATTATAAATTGAGATAACTCAAATAATAAGATGATTCATAACAACTGAAGAAGTCAGTGCAAAAGCACCAAAACTAAATCACTCACATTATAATCAAAAAAGCCGTCTAAAGCAGAAGTACCCTTCTGTGACACATTTTGCAGAGTACTCTATACTTTTCTGCTCGTCAGATTCTTTTAAATGCATACAGCGCTGCATAAACGGCACAGCAGAATCTTTACCGGTTGACACATTTCTATCGTTGCATGATATATATATATACTGCCAGTCCAATGTCTTATCCTTATTTTTATTCAAAAGACCATGAAATTAAAACTCTTATGCGTGCGTCAAATGAGGAAAAGTTATTTTGCTCTGTCTATTTTGTATGCAGCTGCTGTAATGAACTGTACACTTGTGAAACATCGGTTTGAAGCGTGTTTGTGCATGCGAATGCGTTCATGCGCGTATCTGTGACCTGCTTACTAATGCGTGGGAGCGTATGCTTAACAAGTCAATGCCTAATGGAGTGACTCATTCCTAGTGATTTTCATTCCAAAAGGCTATTCAGTTAATTCAGATATATTTAGCAAAAAAACATACATGACCGCTGACTTGGGAACTGACACCTGAGCGACTCACCGTCCATCCGCCTCCATCAGTAGTCATGTCACAGAAGACCTGGAAGCCTGCTGGGTAATGTGTGGGGAACACGGAGTAGATACCATCCTCTCTTTGCCCGCTGGCATAGATGTCACTGCAGTCCCTGGGTCTGGAACCTGGCAGAAGATAGGACATGTCAGCATCATCAATACACATTAAGCAGCAGGCCATAACTGCATCAGATTTGTTTTAAAGTTTTGTGAGAAAACCCGTTCGAGTTAGGGTTTGAGAAAAGAAAACTTCAAGACTTCGAATCTGTCATCTCGCACCTGCTGTCTAAGCAGTGGCATGTCTCTTTCACACGGCTAGAAAGCTTATGAGGGAATAGGTGTGAAACCATTCTAGGGCTCATTACGGCTGGCTGGAGAGTTGAGAATATGTAGCTAATGAGGAGTTTTTTTACCTTCTCCACCGGCGCAGCCCTTGGGCCGGACACTGCGCACCGGAGCCCTCTGCAGATCTGCCTTGAGACGGCTTTTGATGTTTCCGGTTTCCTTCTGCATGGAGCTGAGCGCGTCGCTCACCGAGTTCACCACTTTCACCATGTTGATCTGACTCTCTGACAGCAGCTGAAGAGAGAAAGCAAGGGGAAGTTTGAGGGACAGAGGATAACACAAATGATCCATTTCTTTTATTGAACCTCTCAGAGACTTGCATACTCGTATGAATGAATCAGCCTGACGTATACACAGTTGCCACATTTGTTTTGATGTGAAACTTTTCATATGGCAGATAAGATTTAAACATTCAAATGTTTTTTTATTTTCTTTTTATATAAAATAGAAATATAGAAATATAAATAATCATAATAATTGTTTTAATTATTTGTATTATTAAAATGAAAATTACCAATATTTACAAAACTGTTTATATATATTATTTAATATAAAAATTCTAATACTACATATAAACATATTTTAATGTTTAAAAACTATTTCTAAAGTATAAATATAATAATAATAGTAATAATGATAATTTTATAAAATTATTGAGATTTTAATGTTTTAAGTTTTTATTAAAAATATATTTTAATTAAAAACATTAAAATCTTTTAAATATCAAATAAATTTAAAACATTTAAAAATCTTAATTAACAGTTTGGAAATAAATTAAATGAAATTTTTAAATGTTTTTGAAAGAAGTCTCTTATGCTCAACAAAGCCGCATTTATTTGATCAAAAATACAGTAAAAACGTAACATTGTGAAATATTATTACAATTTAAAATAACTTTTTTTCTATTTTAATATATTTAAAAATGTAATTATTTTTGTGTAACAAAGCAGAATTTTCTGCATCATTACTCCAGTCTTCAGTGTCACATGATCCTTCAGAAATCATTATAATATGATGATTCTTATGATTATTAATGTTGAAAACCATTTCTCCTGCTTAATATTTTTGTGTGTAAAAAAATTGCTGTGAATTCAAAGAATTGTGAGTACATCCAACAAGCTTTTTGCAGGTGCTAGATTAAATGAAGCATTTGACTCAAAGTCATCAAGAATCTGCACACTGCCACTGCTGCTCCCAAAGATTTATTTAAAAAGAAACAACGTTTCAACGCAAAGGGTCTTCGTCAGGCAAACAACAAGCACAAAAAGGTACAATTTATATCCATGTGAACCATCACACCTGACCTCATTAGAGAACTAATTACCCAAAAAGGTTTTATATATATATATATATATGAAGGCTTCCCTCTGTAGTAGGATTTTATTAATGTCACCACCCCTTCTGGGCACTCTTACTAGTAAAAAATTGCTGTTATGATTTCTTGGCATTTCCATGCAATGCTTTAGCCTTTCCTAAAAGCCTGGCTTAAACAATAATAACAATGAAGTCTCTGTATCAGCATGTGGTCCTCGGTTCTGCATTAAAGTAACAGGTGCACTATGCTGCACAACACTGATAGTGCTTCAGTTTAGCGGGCTCACGGCCAGTGGGTCTGGAAGCCGCTCGGTTTGAGTTTCCCAGACAGCTCTCTTTATTGCCTGCATCAGCAAAGCTGCTCAGGTCACCTCGATGGGGGAAAAAAAAAACTTAATTCTGAGCGAGGCAAACTGAGCCTTTCTCCAAGGACAGGTCTTTGTGTTGCAGACATCAAATATCATGAATCAACGTGGCACTTGGACATGTAGGAAGCTCAGCTGGCGATTAGCAAAAATTAGCCCTAAAGTGAAGCCCTTTTCCTATGACACATGAAGGCGTAAAGCTCTCCTTTGGGGTGTGAACAAGCATCAAGTTCTTTGAGAGTGTCTCGCTAACAAGTCTGTGTGTGCACATATGTCGCTGTGACAACACTGCAAGCTAAGTGTGTTGGTGTGTGCGTGCACTTGCTTGAAGTTGATGACGGCTGACGCACTATGTACTTTCTGTGTGGATGGTTGGGACATTATCACTTGCAGCTCTCGACACACTGGTTCACTCCAGCACGCTGCCATAGCAACAACACTTAAACGCCTATCATTACAAGGCCTGTCCAGCATCAAAAGAAAAACGTCACATGCATGAAAAAAAACATAATGTCCCCAAAAGTACAATGCACGCCATGCTCTAGCCCTTAAATAAGCCGCTTGTTCAATGGCTCGAACCTCTTGGCATACACTCAACAGGACGCAAGACCTTAGTCACCTCAGCTACTCTAAATATCGCCTCCCTTTCATTAAAGAACGCAGCAGGAAACTACCAATTAAAAGATCCAGCCCTTCAAAACCCACCTTGAATTATCAATTTCAACAGCTGCGTTTGGAACAGAACTTATTGAACTTATTGAATATACCACATATTTTTTATACTGTATGTGAAACAATACAGGCATTATTCCATGATGAATGTTTCAAAGTCTGTTTACAACGTCTGTGCTCAAGATATTAATCAGAATTTGCACAGATTTGTATTGTAAACACATCAATATTCCAGTTACTCAAAAATCGAAGACATCCTGTATTTATTAGAATTTTGGGGCATGTAAAAACTTATTTTGAATAATATTTATTTTTATTGTCTACCTATTTTAAAAATGAATAAAAATTATTATTATTATTATTATTATTATACATTTTGTTATTATTATTACTTTAATGACAGTAATGTGGTTATTCAATACAACAACATTAATTATAATAATATTATTATTGTACTTAATATATTATTATTATTATTATTATTATTAATACTGTAATAATTATTTTTTTGTATTATTATTAGTATTTCGAATATCCACAGTAACAGAACATTAATTTTTATCTGTGTATGTCCAAAACTTTTTTTTGAGCAAGAAGGACACTCAAACATTTTTAAGTATTAAAAGAAAGGGCATGGCGATCCTGCTTTTAAAAGACATGAATGATAACATACTGTTCAATATTACAGCAAAACATATATTGCAAAACTGCATAAGTATTTCCAAAAGAAACATGGAGGAAAAGAGCATGCATGTCTTTAATATATTAAAATTATGCTAGAAGATTATTATTTAAACAAGTCAAACTGTAGTATGGTAAATTATCACTACATGACCTCATCACATTGCATCCGTTATCATCTTGGAAATAAATTTTGTGTAAAAATGTCTTATTGGCCATTCAAATGAAATAATGAGACAAGAAATAGCTTATTTTACTACTGGATCGTGCATCACACTGTAAATGGAAGGACAAGTCAAGTGCATTGCATTGTGGGATACCATACACCACACAGTAATCACTGGTTTATGAGGTGAATGTACAGTAGCAGGTATTCTATGTGTACAGAAAAATACTGTGCTCAAAATACATACCGGTACTACATACTGCAGAAATATGAAGAGCAGTATGGTAGTAAGCTATTACGAACACAGCCAATGTCACGGCATGGAACCAGGCATATTAGCGCCCACTGACTGCACATCTACCCGACGTCTGTCTACTTTCATCGCTCTAAAAACGTTAAGAGATGATAGAGGGAAATGAACTGAGGTTAAGAGTCTCATGCCAAAACATTTTAGCAGATAAAGAGACACAGATAGCCACTCTTTTAAATAAGTGCTGCCTGGGCCATTTGTCACATCGAGGACGGACCTAGACATAGATGGCATAAACATTATTTAAAAGAAATTTGCTTCCTGTTTGAGGGGCTTTCATTAATCATAGACATATTCGAACACGCTTCCTCCGCAAGACTCTGTATCATCAATAATCTCGCCAACAGAGTATGCGTCCAAGTTTGGAACACAGCTCTCAGTTTTGGAAATGACTGATGATAGATCAAAGGAGAAAGATTAATAAGCACAATCGAACAGGGGGAGACCAAAGGGAAAAACTGTGCTGCTTGCTGACACATCAAAACTTTCTTTGTATGCAAATGGTGGAAAACACAAGATTCTGCACTCAAGTGAACTGAACTTTTCCCATAGATTGTGGATTAATTTCCAAATCTCTGGTTCTACACCACCAGCGTTCAGATAATGCTGAAGTTATTTTAGACCTAATTTAATAGCAACATCAACATTTACATAAATTATAATGACCTTAAAGGTATATATATATATACACACTCACCTAAAGGATTATTAGAAACACCATACTAATACTGTGTTTGACCCCCTTTCGCCTTCAGAACTGCCTCAATTCTACGTGGCATTGATTCAACAAGGTGCTGAAAGCATTCTTTAGAAATGTTGGCCCATATTGATAGGATAGCATCTTGCAGTTGATGGAGATTTGTGGGATGCACATCCAGGGCACGAAGCTCCCGTTACACCACATCCCAAAGATGCTCTATTGGGTTGAGATCTGGTGACTGTGGGGGCCATTTTAGTACAGTGAACTCATTGTCATGTTCAAGAAACCAATTTGAAATGATTCAAGCTTTGTGACATGGTGCATTATCCTGCTGGAAGTAGCCATCAGAGAATGGGTACATGGTGGTCATAAAGGGATGGACATGGTCAGAAACAATGCTCAGGTAGGCCGTGGCATTTGAACGATGCCCAATTGGCACTAAAGGGCCTAAAGTGTGCCAAGAAAACATCCCCCACACCATTACACCACCACCACCAGCCTACACAATGGTAACAAGGCATGATGGATCCATGTTCTCATTCTGTTTACGCCAAATTCTGACTCTACCATCTGAATGTCTCAACAGAAATTGAGACTCATCAGACCAGACCAGAACATTTTTCCAGTCTTCAACTGTCCAATTTTGGTGAGCTCGTGCAAATTGTAGCCTCTTTTTCCTATTTGTAGTGGAGATGAGTGGTACCCGGTGGGGTCTTCTGCTGTTGTAGCCCATCTGCCTCAAGGTTGTGTGTGTTGTGGCTTCACAAATGCTTTGCTGCATACCTCGGTTATAACGAGTGGTTATTTCAGTCAAAGTTGCTCTTCTATCAGCTTGAATCAGTCGGCCCATTCTCCTCTGACCTCTAGCATCAACAAGGCATTTTCGCCCACAGGACTGCCGCATACTGGATGTTTTTCCCTTTTCACACCATTCTTTGTAAACCCTAGAAATGGTTGTGCGTGAAAATCCCAGTAACTGAGCAGATTGTGAAATATTCAGATCAGCCCGTCTGGCACCAACAACCATGCCACGCTCAAAATTGCTTAAATCACCTTTCTTTCCCATTCTGACGTTCAGTTTGGAGTTCAGGAGATTGTCTTGACCAGGACCACACCCCTAAATGCATTGAAGCAACTGCCATGTGATTGGTTGATTAGATAATTGCATTAATGAGAAATTGAACAGGTGTTCCTAATAATCCTTTAGGTGAGTGTATATGACATAAATATTATGTTATGTAATGATCCAATCATTGACTCTTCATCATTGTCTCAATCATTGAAATTCAGTGGTTAATCATCCTTTAATTTGTTATTTCAAAATTCTTTCAGAGAGAGTTAAAGCATAAGTAAACAATCAAATACATGACAACACAGTCATTGTCCAGACATAACTACAATCACAAAAAAGTCGAACTAGATCTTTCCATCCTGGCGTTTTGCGGCAGACAACAGATTTGGCCAGAAGAAAAGGGGAAGTGTCAGCGTGTATTAATTTCAAAGTCTGGCTGACAGATGAGTCAACATTTCCTTCCTCCTCCCACCTTCCAAAGCAAAAGGACAAAAGAAAGTGGTCTTTGCCAAAAGTTTATCGCATAGGAAGAAAGGCTGTGAGCTCCTCACATTGCAGAGCAATCTCCCCAGCAACTGCTCTAATGACTCTATGCTCATAATTAACAAGAGAGTTCTAATAAGGTCCTGTAGCTGGACTAATAAGTTCTCCTGAAGGACCAAATGGGTTTTAAAAAAGATGGTACCTGCCCTTTAATAAATCCAGGTTTCATGACACACTGAACATGGGTGTTAAGACGCTGCTGAAGTGGAATAGTGAGGTGCAAACTACTTCCCCAAATGCATGCTACTGATCTCCTGCCACCTCAGATGTGCTGCCAACTCTGCAGCCGTGGCAGTGACCTAGTTGTGAGCGCTCCAGTCTAAATGAGGAGAGGGAGATGGCAGGTACTATGCCGGAGACAAATTATACATCCTAAAAGTTAACATGCAACTATTTACAAAACGTTGCGCTGACTTTGCAATAGAAATATAGAGATTCAAGTATGATTAACCACTGAATTTAATACATCATATGCAATGGGGTTCAACAGTGAAAAAGCAAATGCTTTTGGACCTCATTGTATATGACATGCAGATTAAAAGAATGCAAACTTATGTAATGTTACACAGTGGTGACATTCTGTGGAAGTTATGCTATAAAAGTGGCATATTCCCTCTAATGCAGCATCACTATGTTCTCCATGTTCTAGTTTCTCGGGAGCACTGAGGTGGGATAATGACTAAGGAGGCCTGGATTCAGACAACCTCATTAATGATCCAGGGCTTTTGCCGAGTCAGATCGCTGGCACCTTGGGATCCACAAAAGAAACCTTTATCCATTCTTCAAAGAGACTCTGAGGATGGATTTACTTAGCATCTAAGCAACCCCATTGTCACTGGAGGAAATAAACCTTCTATTGATCAATGGTAAAGAGTCTGATTTCTGCACCACTAGTGGCAATAATAGGAACTGCAAAAATAAAGACATTCCCTAAATGCCCCCCAAAAAACTAATCTAAGAACAAACTGATGTGACGTCATTTCGAATAAAATCAGGCCAAAACAAACTTCATCTGGAGTTCGTTTTGGGAGTTTCCTTGGCAAAACAAACTTTCTGGAATAGTTTGCTCCGGTGTAACAGTGTGTCACAGTTTGTTCATGTTCATGCTTCATGTCTTTTATTTTCAAGTTTAATTCACAGCTAATTGACATGTTTGTCATGTGATTCCCTTGCCCTCTTGTGATCCTGCCATGTGCTCTCTTGTCATGTGTTCTGTTGTCATGTTCTCATTGGTTCATGGGGTGATTACTGTTCACAGGTGTGTCTTGTTTAGTCATTAGTCCTTGTATTTAAGCCCTTATGTTTGCTATGGTCCTTGTATTGTCCGTGTTTGTTCATGCGTCAAGTCTGTTTCAAGTCTGTTTCAAGTCTGTTTCAAGTCTGTTTCAAGTCTGTTTTCAAGTCTGTTTCAAGTCTGTTTCAAGTCTGTTTCAAGTCTGTTTCAAGTCTGTTTCAAGTCTGTTTCAAGTCTGTTTCAAGTCTGTTTCAAGTCTGTTTCAAGTCTGTTTCAAGTCTGTTTCAAGTCTGTTTCAAGTCTGTTTCAAGTCTGTTTCAAGTCTGTTTCGGTCATTGTTTGCTTGGTATCTGTGCACTTTCATCAAAGGTTCATCAAGCTTGCTTCCAGTGGGCTTGTGTTACATCCGGCTGGTAAACACCTTTGTACTATCAGTGGTCCGTGGCGATTAAAAAAATATGTAGGTGTACGCAGAGGTTCTGCCTTTCAAAATAAACTTTTCTGATTCCTGTCCTCTGTTCAGTCTGTCAAGGTCAGACGTCAGCGACTAAAACATGAACACTGGAGAGCTGTTTTATAGTAGAAAATTAAGTTGTATACTTTCTTTTGCTTTAATGTTAAAGCTTGATTTTTAAGCAGTCTATTGTATAAAGTGCTATATAAATAAACAGGACGTAACTTTTCTAGAGTGTCGAATTGCAGAGCTCCTGCAAACATCCAAGTGCTAAGATGATCAGATGCTTTTCTTATGCTTTATTGAAATGCATGCTGTTTTCTCAATTTTGTTGTTTATTTTGTTATTGAGAGGAAAGCATGCAGCACATATTTGCATTCATCTAAACTTTGCTCTCAGCAGTGTGGGTGGTGTCAGATGTTCGCTAACAGTATATCACTGGTCACGTGTTTCGAGCAACCTTCGCTCCAGAGGTATTTTTCCAATTTATTTTCTCCATCTACTCCATGGACCAAACCAATAAAATCTAATTCGAAGTAAAAAGTATATGAAAAGACATAACCACAAAAATAAATAATTGTATTTTATGTTTGGATAAATTACAAATCCCATGAAGCATTGTGAATGATGTATTAGAATAATAATAAAAAAACAAAAAAACAATGGCACAATAAAACTATTGTGTATATATTCATTGATTATAAGCAAGAATGTTATTTAGGTTTATATCAAAATATTCAGATATATAAGAAATTATAAATTGTTTGAAAGTGCAATGAGAACTGTTTGTTATCCGCAATTCTTCATGGACACAGGTGATCACTGGATTATGGGTAGGATAGCTGTTCACTTGGAATTCGGCTATTAAACACAATAATTAAATGAATGGGCTGTTTACTTCCAAAACCCTGTTGACTCTGTATTGTTCAGACAAACAGGTAATGTCACAAGAAATTAACTGAGCCTGAATATGAGGCCACTTAAACAACAGGAGTAATTTTCACTATAATGTTTGACTAATCGCTTACAAAGAGCTGTCTCTGCACATGAAAAAATGACAGTTGAAAAAGATAAATTTAATGATGGCTATTATGATTTAATAGAGCTCACTTTAAATAACATGATCGAATCCACTGTTTTCTAGTAAGCACTGGGCAGATATTGCATTTCATTTCATCTGTAGAGAGCAAGTAAACACAGGTTATAGACAGATATAATCATATGAGCTCAGGATATCATGGTATACCTGTAATTAAGTTTTGAAATTACCCTTCAGAACTCTCGTTCGGTATTCTTGTAATTCCGTTCAATGGCCTCATATTTGCTTTCAGATTTATCCTGCGGTTTTCAAGGAGAGTGTGTGCAAACCAGTTTATAGCTCGCATCATCTTAACCACGACAAGCGTGTCCGTCCCTTGGGCTGAGAAATCCATCCATATCATGAAGTTATCTCTGACTCTGTGATAAATAATAAAAAGTTCCCATGATATTACGGCTGTATAGTCTAAACTCCACAAGACTGTGGAATACAACCCCCTTTTCTCAACCCAATCATCCCTATTGATAGGGCAGTGTTTTTATTGTCTGGCCGAGGGAATGTAATGAAAGCATGGCCCTGGTTTACTGGCTGAATTCATAAAACTCTGATCTAAATGTAGGGGCCGCAGATCCCATCTGTCTCTCATTCTGTCTCCTGCTCTCCAGAGCCAGCTCTGAAATGATGCTATCACATATCAGACGCACAGGACACCTACGGCACTTTGATAAATATTAAAAAAATTACAATTACGCCATAATTTACACAATTTAACAAGGGATTTGATTGTTTAGACATTTAGTATCTTATCAAGATATTCCTATAACAAAAGGTATTTAAATATTATTTAATTATTATGCAATGCTGGGAAATATAGTAATAGCTGTTTTGATCAAATACAGTATATAATAAAAATATATATTATACATACACTCACACTGTTACTGTCACACAGTAATCTGGGTTTGTTTTGTTCATGTTTCATAGTCAAGAGTGTTTTATTTCGAGTCCTTTGTTAATAAACCTTTACACTGATACATTTAGATCCATTTCCTCACCTTTGTTTGCAACTGGCTGTTTTATATATATATATATATATATATATATATATATATATATATATATATATATATATATATATATATATATATATATATATATGCACACAAAGAGAGACAGCTGTATGTAATATATATTTTATAATAGTTTGAATATAAAATATGATCATATAATATTAACTCTTTCCCTGACAGCGTTTTTATCATTTTCACAAAAATGTCACGGCCCCCAGAATATTTTGTTGTATGAATATCTGAATATGCAATATATCAAAAGAAAGAACAGACCCTCTGCTTTTAAACAAAAAATGTTTTTGATTCTAGCTTTTTGATTCTTTGATTCTTTTTATCAACATCTGAATGTATGTAAGTTTCATAAAAAAACAACATTTTGACATTTAGGCCGTTTTGATTTATATGCTGTTTATTGTTCATGGTCACATTATTTTTCATATGCATCTGCTTACATATGATATCACTTGTTTCTGCTTCTTTTTTTTCCCCTGTGTTTTAATCTAGAGATACTGTACTCGTTCAGGAGATGAGCAATACGATACCGGTGCCAAACCATTACTTTTAAAATGGTACCGGTGCCTGAACCAATACTTTGTTCTTTTTTTTTTTGAAAGAGCCACAAAACGACGGTGGATGACATTAAAGAATGGTATTTTACTGAAAAATAAAATTGAACAATTTATTAAATGTTTAAAGTATACTTAAATATATAAATATAAATAAATACAAAGCACAACAAATTTACTTAAATTCACAATAAAACCTAAACCACCTAACCCAACTACAATAGGCCTAATTTAACACCAAATAACAGTTACAGTACTAATAACAGCACTGTAGTCTGTATTCTTGTTGTGCTACAAACCAGCTTCAAGGTTCAGTAATTATTTTGCAGAAATAAGACCTTCTCTGGCGACGTGTCATGCTTCTCATGTGACACACTGCAGCCCGTTGACTATGTCATGAACTATCTGATATTCCGATTTTTAAATATGTATAAGTGAGTGTGTTTTGTCATTTAAAACGCTTTATAATGATCAAGTAAGGTGATCTATAATGCGTGATGGGTGCCGCCATGTTAGTTTGCGCCGCAATTCAGAGAATTGGATCTGTCGGATTTACATCACGTAAATTCATTCATGTCTCACACAACACATGAAAGTAAGTGATCGGTGAACTGGGAAAAGAATAGATTAAACTATATAGTTAACTATATAATGTGTATCTGATATAAATAAGACGTAGTCAAATTATAACTAAAAGGATTGTTATTGCCGCTTCCATAGATATCTGCACAGCTCAATAAAGCACATTCGACATGATGTGACATGATGTGGTCGACTGAATTCTTTGCTATAATGTCCTTGTGGTGTGCAACATCAAATAAAGTCCTCCACTGTTTGACCACTGAGCTCCAGTGCGTTTTGTCATCTCATCTTCAAATGCACAGTGAAAATGAGGTGTGTGCCCGCTGGGGATGTTGGCATACGGCTGCGTAGTGTGAGCTCCATCCCCCGCTAGTTCACGGGCGAGTCATTTCCCTCAAGTTTCAATTAAAAAAACAGAAAAGAGAACGAAATAAAGATGGAGCCGTTCATCACACGGGAAAAGCTCATAAAAAGCTTTAGTATGCCGACAACATATTGGCACAAGAGAGAAATGGTATCTTGTAAACACTGGAAGATTTGTTGAATGTTTGAGAAACCTTAGTATTTCAGGCTCAAATTACTGTCAAGGATAAATAATCTCTCGTCTGCTGTAATCAGCGAGTGTTACACTCATAAAAGGTCATAAAGTGGGAACTTGTGGGACATTGTGAGTAATGGTGCTTGTGATTTTCCTACACTCTTCCGTCTTGACAATCCAGACGGTGCTGATGAAGCCTTTTACAATAATGACACAGGTGAAGGAGAGGCAAGCAATATGGTACTTATGAAGTTGAACCAAACTATTTTAAAAATGCTATCAGTAAAAAGTTCACCAAAGGCAAAATCTGTTTTTCAAGTGGAATGTGTCAAGGTCTGTTCACATGAAATGAGATGCCACTAAACGACAGAGAAGCACAGTTGGGCAATATTGAGAATTTGAGGAATTTGAATGGCGCACAACCCTGCTGTATAAAAATTTATCACGCTTTCCAAAAAAATGTATTAAGCAGCAAAAACTGTTTGATCATACTAAGAACCATTATTAATACCGAGCATTTATTAATAATTGAGCACAAAAACAGAATATTAGAATGATTTCTGAAGGATCATATATACTAAAGATATAGAAAATAGCTGGTGAAAATTCAGTTTTGCCGACACATTAAAATAGAAAAAAAGTTATATTTCACAATATCAAAATTTTTACTGAAATTTTAATTAAACTTAAAAAAGACTTCTTTATAAAAATAAAAAACATAAATTCAAACACACAATAAATAAATATTAACAAAGCATTTATAATAAATAATATTATTATAAATTATAAAAATATTAAATAAAAGTAAATATAAATTCTCTCTCTCTCTCTCTCTCTCTATATATATATATATATATATATATATATATATATATATAGCAAAATTCTATTATATTTTGTATTGATTTTCTTCAGTATTTGAACAGTTAAAAAATTCACCCAGCTTCTGAATAAACCTTGCTTTCACTAGATCACCATAAAAAAAATTTTTGAGACTAAATGCACTATAATAGCAAAGCACCAAGAGTATTTAAAACAAGCCACCGTTCCTTTGCACCACAAAACACTTCTCTTTCTGTCTAAATTAGGCTTGTTATTAGGGGTGTAACGATATTCAAACCGAACCGAAAAACCACAATACACCACCCACGGTTCGAACCGCGATACTATCATGTCAAACCGAGCGCGTCCGCCCCCCTGCTGCCCCAGGCCAGCTCTCACTTCACCTTATGTCACAAAAATATTTTTTTATTCCTTGACATTTGATTAAATAGTAATTAGTACACTAATAAGAGCTGTATTTTTTACTAAATATTATTATAATAATATTATTTACTAAATATACACTAACTAAGTGCATGTCACGTGACTTGGGTGATCGCTCAAACTGCATGGTGGAAGGACAAAGAGAGCCAGTTTCCCCATTTAGCCAGGTTGGATAAATGCTACCTTGGAGTCCCAGTGAGAGTGTGTTCTCTACAGGAATGTTTCTCAACTGGTTTGGTTGCAAGACCGTTCTGACCATAGATACATATACATACATATCTGTGGTTCTGAGTGGGTCGCGGAGTGCCTGAGAAAAACAACAGTTTTATAAATGTCAAGGATTGAACAAAAAGGCTACCTTTGTTCCAAATGCTGTAACTTTTGATTACTTTATGCTATCACCACAAAATTTCTGCTGCCATATTTCCTTCCTGAGTTATTGCTTGTCAAATAAGAAATAGTTGTAAAATTATAAAAAATAAATTGTCTTTTATCAGCAGTTTCTCAGCATTAGACTGTCCAAATTTAAGTTTGCTAACAAACGATACCTACCATTTGACTCTCCTTACTATAGTTTTGGAGTTATGAGTCTTTAAAGTTGTGTATGTCACTCAGACAAAAAAAACTCTAAAAATACCCTCAGGGCTTAAGGGGTTAAGTTAAAAGTGAATCTAGTTATTCACTTATTATTGCTGGTGCCCTGCCATGAACCCTGACTTCAGTTCACAGCAAACAGAACTGAACCGAACTGAACTGTGGCTCCAAAACCGTGATATGAATCGAACCGTAGCATTGGTGTATCATTACACCCCTATTTGTCATAGATTATGCTGCATTTACAAAAGAGCCATGTGCCTGGCTCTATTAAAGGGATAGTTCACCCAAAAATGAAAATTCTGTCATCATTTGCTCACCCTCAAGTTGTTCCAAACCTGTATGAACTTCTTTCATCTGCTGAACACAAAAGATGATATTTTGAAGAGTATGGGCAACCAAACAGTTGATGGATTACCTTCCATTGTATGAAAAAAAATACTATGGAAGTCAATGGGGCCCAACTGTTTGGTTACCAACATTCTTCAGAATATCTTCTTTTATGTTCAGCAGAAGAAAGAAGTTCATACAGGTTTGGAACAACTTGAGGGTGAGCAAATGATGACAGAAATGATTAAATGTTTTGCGTGAACTATCAGCTATTACTGCCTATTGAAAGCAGATGGTAAACCACATTTAAAGAGTTGCTCCGTTATAACCAGGCATATATCCAGATGAGCGATGTAAATTTCCGAATCAGGTACCTGGATAGCAGTTTTTGGGCAATGCCGCAAAGACCCAGCAAAATATGCCAGATCACACAGTGTGCACCATTCCCAACAACCTCATACTAAGAACCAGCCTGAAAGATAGGGGATGTGGTCGCATTTGCACGTTTAGCTAACTTGCATAATTCCTTTAGTGAATCAGGTGCAAAAACAATGCAAAAAGCACTATCAACAGTGCCATTCATTCCTTGTGAACTCTCCCAGCATTGTTGTATTTTATAATCTCGTTCTGCAAGTTCTTCATGCCAGAAATTCAGACTTGGTGTGCACAGGAATTTGGCTTTGTGGATAATGCTACAACTACAGGGACAGATTAATTTCATTTCTGATTCGTCAGGTCTGATCTTGTAGCACAAGCGACATTTCTCAAACTAACCTGGATAAGCCTGCCCTGTTCGGTCTGCAGAGTGCTGAGCTCCTGTCCAATGTTGCCCTGGCCTTGTCTCAGAGCGTTGTACTCCATTTTCAGCTGACTGGCATGGGCAGAGAGTTTGGCCACCTCCTCAGCCAGTTTAACAAGCAGAGCCCGGTCCTGCCCTTTCACTGACTTCAGATCAGTGTCGTGGTCGGTGAGAGAGTGCAGCAGTGATGTTTGCACGCCCTCCAGACGCAGGAAGTTATTGTTGTAGTCGGGGCAGTTTGGATCAATGAAGATGTTGATGCGGGAGCCGTCGCCTCTCTCGATGGTTACCAGGGCATTAGCCTCATCCTGGTTAGTGCTGATGAGAGGGGGGCCATCGGGGCCGCTGGGCGCTTGGTAATGGTTCATCAGAAGGATGATCCCGGTTACCGTGACAGCCAGTAACACGGCAACAAAGAGCAGGATGGTGCATAGGAGATAGCTACAGCTCATCCTCTGTAGAAGCGTGAAAAACAGACACAGAACGAGATGCATTAGTATACAAAAATAAAAGACAAGTCTCAAAAGAAGCATTAAAATGACCAGCACGTCATAGACAGACGGAAATGTGTCTTTTTTTTATTTTTTATCCCCAATACATTTTAATCTTAAATACAACTCCGTAAAGCTGATGCATAAGTAATATGCACTGATTAAACTTGCAGGAGGGCATATCAAATCTGACATATACTGATAACACGGATTCAAAAGTAGGTTCCCCACAACTGCAGCTTACAAATTTCTAAAAATCCCTGTTGAGCATTAAACATGCATGGAGATGCCGCTTGAAAGTTTAATCTGCTATTATGTAACACCTGAAGACTCCTGAATGCATAAAATCAGGCTTTTCACAAAGGTGTTTATAAAAGACGGAAAAAGAAAATGTATTTGCCTGGTTGCCTAAGACCTAATCACCATCCCTTGCTCCAGATAATTTAAGTCAGGATGATAGTATTCACAGAACATGAATGCAACCTCAACCAGTGGGAAACTCAGGATTTTCTCTAAACCCAGATTTTCCAGAATTGAGGCTGTTCGATTATGGTAAAAATCATAATCATGATGATGTTTGGTCAATATTGAAATCACGATTATTTAACATTTATTGGTGGGCGATATGATCTTATTTCACAATACGAGTAATTTGAAATATCAGTGAAATTTCACAATTAACGATACTTCAGGAAAAACTAATACTAGATTAACTAATGTAAGAAAAGGTCCTCAAAATAATTGCATAAGACAAGTCAGCATTACAATAAGAACAAAGAAACCAATTACAAACAAAATAGATTAATAAATACAACAGAATGAAAATACAAATTAAATAAACAGTGTTTTAAGTTTTTCAGGAATATATACTAAGAATGGTATTCAGATAAGTAATAGCCAACAACAAAATATTGAGTAAAATAACACTGCTAAATCTTACTGTACACATTAAATATAGATGAATCCTTATTAAAGCTACTTAAGTTATTCAGTCAACATCAGTGAGTGATTTTCCTTTGTCATTTGTGGTTTGGTTATCATATTGACAGACTGCAGCAGGTTTATTAGGCTGCTGTCACTTTAAGAGCTAATGCACGGATACAATATACTGTTACACATACACAGTTTTCTTTCTCAACTGTGTGCATTTACTTAAGACATAACCCACTGTGTTTACTGAGGTTTAAAAAGGCCTTTTGACATTCTTTTGTGTACACATATCTGAACCCGCATTCGGCACCGACTCGGAGCACGCACACATAAAGCCGCCAAGTGAACAGTGTCTCTTTTGTGGCTTAATGCGTTTTTAATAACACTGCATGTCCTGCAGTTTTACAACACTCACTTATTTGGCTGATTTGGATGTTAAGGTCTTTTAGGAAGGAACAAACACGCATTGCTGTGAAGGAAAGGAAGGTGCGCTGGATGGAATGCAGCAGCGGCACAATAATCGGTTTACCTCAATTATCTTGTTTTCATAATCGTTGGAAGCCAAAATCAAAATGAATATGAAAATCAATTATGATTAATCGCACAGCCCTAGAATGTTTTGATAAAAGAATCATGGTGAAAGCAAACTGATATTGATTGTAATTACATTTTCATTTTGGGTGTACCATTTACCTTATTAATCACTATAAAGTTAAAATGCTATTCATTTAGCTGGTTTAAGAAGCAAATAAACTATTCACTGTGGGAGAACGAGAATTATAAAAAAACAGATAAAGCATCAATTACACATAATGCGTATCCTTTGCACTTCATTATATTGTACTAGGGCTGATATATACTGTAAATGTATGAAATTGCTCACATGATCATGACTTCTGGGACTTTAAATAAGTATAAATTCTATGCATAAGTTTACATAGCCATTGCAGAATATGCTAGATAAAAAGGATCATAAAAGTTGCATGTTATTTTTTAAATATTACTGTTATTGTTAACCCGTAAGATTGCATACCCTTCTTAATAATGTGTTACCTGGATGATTAAACTGCCTAATGTTTTTCAGAAAAGTCATCCAGGTTCAGCACATTCTTCTGCATATTTGAACCCTGCGTATGATTTCACAAAGAGGACAACCAGGGGACTCATTCACAACTATTACAAAAGGTGAAAACTTTCACCTATTCTCAAAAAGGTAACAGGATCCATCAAGAGCACTTTTTAACAGGATTGTGATGTGTAATTTTTCCTTATTCTGTTCAAAGATCATATTTTTTCATTTAGTGCTGCATTTCAGGAGAACATAAGATATGTATAAGTTTCCCAGAAACCCTGATCATCCAATTCAAAAAGTCTTTTTGAGTTTCATGTCTATAGCCTACATATTTTCAGAAGACTGAAAACACATTATAAATTAATTAATGACATAATATCCCGGTTAATAAATCAAATTAACCACACAAAATAAAATAAAAATCAATTGTATTGTAACAGTATTGTGGCAGACAAGTAAATCACTGAATAAACATTATACAACAAGTAATTTTACATAATTGACCTACAGTTCACAGTTCTACAAATCAATGTTGCAGTAGAGTTGGGTAGGGGACATGATTAATTGCCTTCATTTTTGTATCACACAATTGACAGCCCTACTTTAAATACAGTCTTCAGACATATCAAAAACATGTCTTGATTTGTTTCACTTATGCATGCAAACATGTGTTCCTCTTATTGTTCATTAAAAATGTAACATAAAGCCAAAGCCAGTGTACATTAGGAAGGAGGGGCGGCAGCAGCTAATTTGTGAACACTTTACACTGATTTCAGTGATTGCCTAGGGCCCGAGCGGTGGGCTGGAATATAAACGACAAGATGAGCAGTGTTTCCTTTGAGGATCCAGGAAGGCAAATCCCCACAGGGCAAAAGACTAGAAACCACAGACATAAGCCTTACAGCTCAATATTACGGTTTGGTTAAGTGCCCAGAGTTGACAACTCTCTCATCTACGCGAGTTTGTGCCAGCGTGCAGACGTGTGTGTGTGTGTGTGTGTGTGTGTGTGTGTGTGTGTGTGTGTGTGTGCATACAGCAACAAATGCAGATATAACAACAAATGAAGTGAAGAACATTTGATGGGAAACAAGGGAATGCCACACAGGCACTGGAGAGGACTTGCTTATCATTTTGCTACGTCTTTTTATTCAGGGGGAGCCTGCATTGCTCGCCCCGCTGTTATTCAAGTGGCACTTCAATATTCCACTTGACAGCGGGTGCCGCTCCCTCGCGTGAGCTTCGAGTACATTTCCTACATTTATTTGTCGTACTTTTACATATATGCCAGAGTGACTTAATGCCCATGAGCCGTAGTGCCATTTATGATTGAAATTAAATCACTGACACTCAGGCTGAAGCAGAGCACAGCTACAAATAAGACTTTTACTGGATCAACAGTAAAGACTATTTCTGCTTTCCTGGTCAGGCCAGTTGTTCAGATTTCTATTTGCCAACATATTCACTGGTCCAGCACAAAAACAACAACAACAACAAAAAAAGATAATAAATGTAAACATTTTATGAATGTGTAGCATTTACATTCATAATTTAAATTTTTTATTTTAGTCATTATTTAATATTTATTTTTTAATTATTTATTATTAAATCAATTATTTTAAAAATATTAATTTTAATTTTAAATATTGATAAATTTTTTACATATACATTTTTTCATTACGTTAAACTAGCTTTAAGAGAAAAACAATAGTTATAAAATTACTAGAATTATTCAGAAAACCAAGGCAGCAATACAAAATAAATAAATAAAAATAGCATTCATGGCAAAACAATACTGACTAAAGTACAACTAAAGTTGATGATCGTGCTATTTTACATATGCATATGCTTGCATATGATATCGCTTGTTTATGCTTTTTCTCTTGTGTTTTGATCCAGAGATTCTGTACTTTTTCAGAATGTGCCTAATAGTGCCTCCTACTGTATAATAGTGCAAACACAGAAAGCCGAAAATTTCTGTCAATGGCAGGAAGCACTGGCTCACAAATGATGGAAATTTCTATTAATGTCAGGGTTAATAAAATAGTTTATTAAAGAAACTAATCTATGCTAGCCAACTTAATTAAATAATTTATAAGTTAAAAAAAGGTATTTTTATCGATTTAGATCTTGATTTAGTATCAATTAATATGTATATAGCCTACTGTATAAGGACAAATAAGTCACCTAGTGGGTGATGGCATTATAAATGAAAAAATAATAATTCCAGCCACAAAATGAATCTAATTTGCCTCTTAGATTTACTTGGCCAACGTGAGAGCATGAAACAGAGCCTGGAAAGCGTGAGAGTTGGCAACCCTGTATGCATACACCTGCATATATATGCAAACACACTCACGGATGCAATAAAAGGACATATACCCTCTGAGGTGTTGATTTAACAATCACTACTGTGAATAATGGCCCCTGCTCTCATGCAAAACACATCTAAATTTACGATAGCTGTGTTTTGTCCATGAGTCATGGATATATTATTCTGCAGAGGTTTTATATTGTATTTCCATACGTGTGATAAAGAATCTCTTTACAAGACACCTATGAACAAAAGCAAAAGTGGAGAGGGCCCTATTCCTGCAGTCCCACCGCATCGAGCGCAGGCATTGTCATATTTATTTTAAAGATAATTAATGTGCACAAAAGACTCCAGCCTACTTCATCATGCAGCACCAGATGAGAACGGTCTCAGATCAATTTGTTACAATAAAGCAACAATACCTGCTGTCGGCGGGAATTAGCCGGGCTTATATCTGACCCCTCCACTGCGAGCATATCGCATACAGCCGCGTGGCAACAAAGATGCGGGCGAGACCTAGCTTTTCCCTCCAGAACAGCCCTGCGAGAAATCCTCGCCGACAACAATGAGGCCGCAAGCTCGTCTATTCTGTGTACAAGTGCCCCATCAATCTTGCTCTTCTTCATTGTGATAGAGCCTCTCTACGGGTGTTTAGGAGAAAAACCAGGGACTCATAAACATTGGGTCGCCATTCCACGACCTGCATCTTAACTAGGCAACAGGCCCTTACTGTGGCCGCATTCGGAGGAATCTACGCACCTTTACATCCCTCTCACAGTCTAGTGGGCAGCAGGTATTCAGATGCCCCCTGAACAGACACAGGTTGAGATTAGAAGGCCACGCTCAGCTGAACGCAGACAATATTTGATAAGGGCTTTTATCTGTCGCGCTGAGGCGAGGCTCTTGAATGAGGAGAGGTGAAACAGAGGAGCTGCGGAACAAAAACACCATTGCATTCTTTCCACCGCCCACCTTAGACCTCCAAGACCCACAGCGAATCGACACTGATACCAGCCACAGGAAATGAGCGGTAGGTCAAACGCGTTGACACGAAGGGAACGTCACATGACAGAGCCGTTGATTGCTTATTCGGGGAGATGTAGGTGAGGTGTCAGACTTCTCTTGACATTGGCCCCCAACAAAAGGAGATGCACAGAGAAACCATCGCCTTGCTATTAGAAATCACAGTAAGATCTACATAATAGCTCAATAGTTTCTCCCTGACAACAATGACATTAATGGAGAGCAAATCACCAGTAGCTATGTTTCTATCCAAAGTTGCAAATGTAATTTATGCACAAAATTGCAATATCACATAAAACATTTGCGTAGGCCTGTCGCAATAATATATCAATATATCGCACAATATATGTACATGACCTCAATCATTTTTGGTGATGCAATATATCGGCCATTATGTTTACATGATAATGAATGTCACCAGCATTTTACTCGATTGTGCTGTCATCTTGTATGTTTTCCGTGACGGAGACGAAAGTGGTTCTCGGGCAGTTCCTTCATACACAGAGTGGTTATCGACAGGTGAAAAAAGGCACCATTTGAGGCGTTATAGTGTTTTCCTGACAACTACTGACAGTTTGGAAGAATAAGCCCAAATGGACTTGATTTCAAAGCCGCAATCCCCTGTTCTGGTGCACATATAAATGTCAACACAGAATGACGAGTGTTAAAGCCATTTCACAAGGGAAAATGCTTATTTACGATTTTTGTTTTTATTTATTTTTTTATTTAGGATACCCTTAATTTCCATGATCTAAAGAATTGAAAGGTTGTCATTTGAAAGTGAGTAGGTCTACTTGCATTATTATGCTGTTATATTAGGATTATACATTCAGTGGCATAAAATGTCTTAAAAGGTCTTAAAATGACAATAATATCATTTATCACAATTATTTCTGGGACTATTTATTGTGAGACAAAAAGTAGTTATCGTGACAGGCCTACATTTGCGAATAAAGCACTGTTACCATCCAGTGAGTCGAAGAGAACATAATTGTCACTTCCTGATAAACTACCGCTAAAAAAATCACTACGAAACATAGGAGAAGCCACTATATATAATAATTGTCATATATAATAAATTATTTTGGTCTCAGAGAAACTCATGCGTCTCAATAAACTTGTCTTGCTTTCAGAGGCAGATGCTGCTGTTTGGGAACGCGGTCATGTAAGACAGTTCTAGGAGGGAAATATACCGAGCATCTTTGACAACAGACTTCTGAATGACCAAAACAGCATTTCAGATGCTTTGCAAACAAGATTAGTACAGTTATGCTGTTACATCGCAAAAGTCACTTTTTTTTTTAATGCGCATATTAGGAATTTATTCTGTAAATTTCCATCGTAGTTTATGCGCATGTTTTCATATCAGATAGAAAATTTATCCAACTCAAATTAATTTTTTTCAGAATTTATGCGCATCTCTGCGTTTCCATTCAGCATTTTTTGATGCAATATCCCAAAATGCGCATAAAAACAGGTAGACAGATAACCGATATTTTTAACCGATATATGTGTCTAGTGTAAAAATGAAAATTTATGTCAAAATTAAGAATAAAAATATGCAAAATATGCAAACATTTTTAGTACAAGCCCTAATGGACGCTGTTCAGTGAAGCTATGTGAACACTAATAACCCGCAGGGGCAGCAGATGTGAGTGAATTCATTCGTGTTGATAATCTATTCACAATATAACGTTAAGATGGCCGAATGGCGAGCAGCTAAAATAGGTTTTAGTTACACTAGCACCGATGTGAGGCTATTTTCAACTCTCATGCTGTTGTTCCAAGTAGCTAAACTCCGTTAAAGCTATCACTGCAATGACGGACATTGACTGGGAATTCACAGTATAACTGGAAACGGGGTTGCTTGTCATTAAATAGATTATATTGAGGTGTTTTGCAACTTCAGTGTAGTGATTTAATGCAACTTAAATCACTACAAGTTGATAGTGATCACTGCTGCCTTACCTTTTCGTGATCACTGCGCAGCTCCTGTTAGCAACTGCTTTCGGTGTGAGAGTGCAACATTTTCAGTGCCTTTAGCCTTCCACATTGATTGGCCGGACTCGTGACTCCCAACAAATCAGATGGGTGATGGGCGGGCATTAGTCCAGGTCACAGAGCGGTGCGCTCTGACAGAGGTGGCTGGATCAGAGCCAGATCGTGCGCATTTCAAAATTAAATTATTTTATCGGCAAATCGGTTTTGAAAAAGACCAATACCAATACCAAGACCAATATCGGCTGCGATAATCAGCCACGCCGACAATCGGTCGACCCCTACTAATAATCTCTGTCTATTCCATCGTTGTGGAAAATTTTCAGTTAATTTGTGAATTTGAATTGAACTGGCCACACCCCACCAGAAGTTGATTTGAATTTTAATTCAAATTCAGGAATCGAATTGGAATTAAAAAGGCATTTTCAATCCAATTCTGAATGGTATAACCTTGGTCTTCTCTAAACTTTCACAACATACTGAGGAAGATCCTTCAACAATCCATAGTGAAGGACAGGGGTGTTTATTGGAAATCATATCAGCTAACTACTTGGGTGCCACAGGGTTCTTCTGTTTATTTCATCAAGAAATTGAAGAGAAACGTCTGAGAAAAAGTTAAAATATAATTGAAGAACTCCATTAAGTCTCCAGAGCTATGAAAAAGTAACCTTCAAGCAATAAAAATGTCCTCAGGGTGGTTTCGCTCACCATTAGTTTAATTGTAGGTTATATAAGTTGAGATACCACGAAAAATTGTCTTTTGATAGTCTTCTCTCTGTTCTTGAAACAAAGGAATCAATACAAAAAAAAAAACAACAACCCTGAACCGCATTCATTGTTTGTGTGTCCTTCTAATCTTATGAATGAAGCTCTGCTGATTACAAATCATGAGAATGTGAACCGCCTCAGGTTCATATTGGTTTTTCAATGAATGCATGTGTTCTGAAGGGGTTTCAATACAATGAACTGTCAGTGAGGTTGCCAACAATTTCAAAAGTGAATTACAGGCTTTTAGGGCATAGCTTCATTCTAAGGTCATACTAAGCTTTTGCAAGTAAATGGTCATAGAAATACAAATCTAAGATATGTATGTAGCATGTGAGAAGACTATGATGTGAATAGCAGAGATATTTCAAAGGCTTAGCAGCCATTGTTTAGTCCTTAGGCTTTTGAAAAGATGTAATTTCTGATCTCAACATGGTAACCAATATATCATTTACTTTTACATCTATTTATTGAACGGGTTATTTTATCTATAGTGACAAACGGAGCACATATCAAAAAGAAATGTAATTACATTGTGCTTCTGAGCGTACAAAAGTTGGCAAAATTGAACTGTATTTTACCTTAGTATTTGTACCAGTGGTCAGTTCGCCTTCTACTTGGCAAAACTAAAGTAACACAAGTATGTCAACATTTACACAGTCTGTTAATGCATGTTATGGAGCACCATAACAGCGAGACAGACTGTAAGCTACTGTTAATATCCACACTTAATGGATAAACAGATGGACAAACAGATAAAGACATAATAATGTCTTCGTACATGCAAGGATAACAGTCTGATGGACAGCACTCCCAATCAGCATCCAATAATAGACTTGATGATGTGTACCACAACATTTGCTTTAGCTCAGGGGTCCCTTTATCTTGCAAAATAATCTACAGCTCCTGCTGAAATATTGGGGTGCCTCAAGGCTCTAATCTAGGCCTGTCCTAATCTTCTTATAAGAGCTTAAGTTAGAAAGATGCTCTCCCAGCTGTGCACATACATTCACAGGGTGAATAAACAGGCTGGCAGTCAGACATATGTAGTTGTTTACTTCTTTCCCCTGAGGTACAGATCTCCCAGATTTAAAAGTGCTGGGTATTCATTAACTACTGTACGGGTCTTGATGAGTGACCTTTTAATGTTCTCAATGCTTCAGCAGAAAACCAATCCCAGACAGATGAAAACGCATCTGCTAATGTGTATGTAACTTGACCTGCTAACAGAATATATCTAGAATATAGGCTATTTATATTCATAAGGGTTGAGAACTGAGAACGGGATCTTATTCAAAACTGGTTCCATTCTTTCCTTTTTTTAAATGCTGAATGATTCCTATGAATTTTGGTTCTTCTAATGGCTTTTAGGCATACATTCTTTTATCGATGCAGATAGTCATGTACCAAAATACTAATGCAACGATGTCGCAACACTGCTACTGAATTTATAAAGGGATAGTTCACCCAAAAATTTAAATTATCCCATAATTTACTCACTCTCAAGCCATCCTAGGTGTATATGACATTCTTCTTTCACGAATACAATCAGAGTTATATTAAAAAATGTCCTGGCTAATCCATGCATTATAATGGCAGCCCAAAACTTGAAGCCCAAAATAGTGTTTGTGTAAGAAAAATATCCATATTTAAAACTTTATAAAGTAAAGTATCTTCTGGCAAGTAGCTTCTGGCAATTCGCCATCGTCGCACCGGTTACACTTTTTCCGTATATTGAATATGGAAGGCGGTCCACCGGAAGCTAGATATTTTACTTTATAACGTGTTTGATATGGATATTTTTCTCACAAAACCCATCGATTCGCTTCTGAAGGCCTTTATTAATTATTACTTTTGTAATGAACGGATGCACTTTTTTGGGCTTCAAATTTTGGGCTGCCATTATAAAGCTTGGAAGAGCCAGGACATTTTTTTTAAATAAAACTCTGATTGTATTCATCAGAAAGAAGAATGTCATACACACCTAGGATGGCTTGAGGGTGAGTAAATCATGGGGTAATTTTCATTTTTGGGTGGACTATCCCTTTAAGGCTTGTGACATAAATCAATGGTTAATGACCGATTGTTCATGTAGTTAACCCTAAAATAAGCAACGTGTACTGGGAGTTACAACTCAGAAAATAAAAACTACATCAAATATTAAAAAAAATTCCTTTGGATATGTTTTACTTAAGTCCAGATGAAATAAGAAGTGACATGAAATAATTTTTTGCTGATCATTTTCCAGTCGTGCCTGTTTAAGGGTGAAAGATACACATTGTAATTATTCATGTTATTTTATTTTAGAAAATGACGTTATGAAATGTATCTGGTTAAAAAAAACAATGCAATATTTTTTTTCTTAGCAATTTGAGTTGTTTTTGCCGTTTTAGACAAAAGAACTTAAATTAATAAATGTAATGTATTATTAACTGTACATTTCAGATGGTGATAATTTCTTATGTCCTTAAACCTTTCATGCATTACATATTTAACACAGTCAACAGAGGTCTTTTATACTGCACTCAGGTTCATGTTGCTGGTTTAGATCAAGGCTTCATGTGAAGACCCCTAGAGCACTTTCAGACCCCTTCAAAAACACACAAGTCTTAAATGTGGTCAAGCTCCAGTTGTTTTACAAATTAGACACTTGTAAGGCCAAACGCCTGAAAGCATCGCCCGTCAACACGAATTAAGGGATCACTACGCCATTCACTCTGAATTACACAGCAACCCGAGGCCTAAAAAATATCTTGTGATACAACTTGAAAGCAGAAATCCCAACGAGTAAATCTTAGTGCTTTGGGCAGACCAGATGTAGGGGATTATTCTTAATCTGCAAAATGGCCACACAACTCTAGCGCTTCTTCTCCAGTTCATTTATCACTAACGTCGCATGGCAGTAAGACACGGGAACCCAAGCACTGACTCACTACGAGATCCGCACTGCCGCATCCACACAAATCAAAACACACACACATGTGTTCACACAAACCGGCACAATCTGCTGGCTCAGAATATGTGGCTTCATTAGCCGGATTGAAATGATAAATAGTTTATTGTGCGTAGGGAGGGATGGGGTGGCGCTGCCCGAGGCTGTCAAACTCAGACTGTTCCACCCGCTCCACCGAGGCTATTAAAACCGCATCGCACTAAAGTGTGAACTGCTTTTCTGAGCCAATAGGTGACGACATCCTGAGAAGAGGTCCTCTGTGTATCTTTGAAACATCTCACGAGCATCTCCAAAGCAGATAAAAGCGCCTCGCCTACAATCTGAGGAGTTACTGGCGGGTCAAAGCACTGCGACATGCTCATTATAGCCTGAGGTGAGCGATAAAAATAATTCTACTTCCTGCATAGGGTGAGAGAGGTAAACAAGGCTGGAGAATTGAATTAGCATTTGTTGTGAGCTTTGTAGTACTCGTAGTGTGCTTACAGTTAATTAAAACGAGAAAGAAACCATGGTTTTTCCAAGCAGAGAAACTTCAAACTGAGATCAACACAAGCGTAGGTCAAGAAACAGCGCTCTTTTTATAAATATTGCAGGGTTTTTTGTGTAAAAGCACAGTAGGTGTGACGCTCACTGAAGGCATTTGCAGAGAAGCGGCCATACTCTGAGCTCTGCATCCTCTTGAAGGAAATAAGCGGGTGACACTGAGAACAGAGGAAATCAACACTTCAATGGTACATATTGCTTCGATTGCTGCCATGTGCTGCTAAAGTGGGTCTGAAAACTTGACCATCAATTTTTAATCACAGTCCTCCTCCACTGACCCTAAACCTCCTTTCTTTATACCTTAGATAACTTTGACTTGTGTGCGTGACTGTGTGGAAATATGTATGCTCTCTCTGTTGAATATAGAGGTATAGAAAAGAAAACTCATAACTGAGCTTTCTTTAACTCTTTCTCTGCCAATTTTTACAAAATTTTTCATGGCCCCCAGAAATTGTTGTGGGGATATCTGAACATGCAACATATAAGTAAAAATTAAAAATCCAGAAAATCATTTTTATTCTAGCTTAATGCACCTTGAATTTAGCAAAATTTTGAGCAAAAAGCTGAGATGTCTGGATGGGATTCAGAACGATGATCAAAATATAGATGGAGTAGATCGAGTCCATAAACACCCCCAAAGCTTGCACAGTCTTATACCGCATCCTGGGGCAACATTTCATTCTGTAACGTTAGACAGTTTTGATTTATATGCTGTTTAATGTTGATGATCGCGTTATTTTACACATGCATCTGCTTACATATTATATTGCTTGTTTCTGCTTTTTTGCCCTGTGTTTTTATCCAAATATTCTGTACTCTTTCAGAAGATGTGTCATAGTGCCCCCTACTCTAAACAGTGAAAACATGGAAAACTGGAAAATTCATACAAATAATACTTTAAATAATTCACTAAACAATATTTAATTCAAGAATTATCCTCTTTATGAGAGAGTCAATGAATCATTCACAGAAACAATTCATTCAAAACAGTTAATTCTGCCTTGGATTCTTTGGAAATATGTTAACATAGCAATATTGTGTCTACAACGCATGTCACTTTTTCTGTAATGAACGATTGTATAAAAGCATTATCATACTAGCAATTGTGTGGCAAAATATTCACTGAGCTTAAGATATTATAGAAGAAACGTCTGCATGAGCTACGCCAAAGCGACCTCTACGAAATAGACTTTGGGAGTGTGCACAATATCTTCAAGTCAAAGTATATATTTACTGCTATATACAACAAAAAGTGTTTACAACTGTAGTGTGTGTGTCCACTCAACTGACTGTTGACATGATTTAGCCTCAGCGTGTGGTGTGTGTGTGCATAAGGCTTGTGTATGTGTAAGTCGGCAGAGTGGCAAGCAGCAGTGACAGTGCCTTCTCTCTGCAGGCTTGCCTGTCAGTGCACTCCAAGGACAGGCAGCGATGTGTGCAGGCAGCGATTTGTCTTTCAGGCCTTCTCTGGGCTCCAGAGAGCTGCTTCTGCAGGGATGCCATAAGTCACCATTCACACTCTTCCTCTCCGCTCCCTAATGGCTGACACACAGAAGTCAGCTCGGGCTTTGCTCTGACACGCTGGATCAAAACTGCAGGGGACAAAAGATCAGCCGACACGCATACACACACACGCACACACGGACCAACGGATGCCATATGAGAGAAGCAAATTCATAAGATGTAAAAGCGTCTCTCATTTGTTAGATGCCAACAGTAAGCAAACAGATCTCAAAATGTTATTTTGCTGTGTTTGAGAAGCAAGTGAAATGTTGTTTCGGATGTCTTGTGCACAACCAGAATATGAGTTCTACATCCTTCAAGCAAAAGTTCAAAGGAATGAGAAATTTTCAGGAGAAATGCATTTTTGACATTTAGTTTAGGAGTATGAAATAAACAAGATTCCAGAGATGCTTCATATAATTTAACTGCAACATCTCAGAAGTGCTTGATTTAGTGGAAACTAGAGAAAAATAACAGACAGTTTTCATACCAACTCAATAATTTTTGGACATATATGAATTAGTAACACTTTACAATGTCTCATTTGTTAAAATTAGTTAATGTATTAACTCAAATTAACTAAAAATGAGAAATACATGTTACAGTATTCATTCATCTTTCTTAGTGTTAGTTATTAAAAATACTACAGTCACTCATTGTTTGATCATGTTAGTTCACAGTGCATTAACTAATGTTAACTAATACAACTTTTGATTTTAATAAAATGTTGAATTTAACCAACTAAGATTAATAAATAATTCTTAGTTCATGCTAATCAATAAAACCTTATTGTAATGTGTAAAGTGTTACCAATACATTTAGTCATCTAGTGTTATTATTGTTAACTAAAACTTAAAATTATTAGAAATAATTTTTGTTCACTGAAATAAAGATACGAATATGAATACTAGATAGAAAAACTTAAACTTATAAAATGGAATTTAGAAATATTGCCTTGGCAACTAAAATAAAATAAGTTGTTAAATTTGAATTATTACAATTAGTAAAATAAAAATAAAGCTAAATACATTTTTAAAAGGAATAAACATGTAAAAGCACACAACAAAATTACTATTAAAATGAAAACTGAAATTATCAAATAAAAGCTATTTTGAAATTACTTTAATAAATACCATATAGTATATATATGTATATAGTATATAGTACTTATATATACCATAATAGTATATAAGCAATACTAAAATAATGCTGGTCGTCTGGGAAAAAAAGACAGCTGAGTGGTTCCGATACCGATTCTACTTCCTTTACGCTTCACTGCCAGAAAAAAATGTGCAAAAATGTTCCTTTTACCCTGAAAAAGGTACATCTATGTGCCTTACCATTAACCATTAATATTATAATATTAGTACCTCATCGATATGAGGGTGAGTAAATAATAATGAATTTTTATTCTGGGGTAAACTATCCTTTTAAACTAACTGTGTTGTCTCTATCATCGCATCCAATCCAGACTGCTACCTAAAACAGTGGTAGCAGTGGTAGTTGAATAGGAAACATTATCATAGTACTTCAGTATGGTCTTGTGTATATTTTTATGCTATAAAATAATACAAGAGGCCAAAAAAAAAAAAAAAAAAACACAGGCAAGGCTAGATTTAAAGTGTTAAAAACTCAGCCATCGAGAAAGCAAAAGCAAATGGAAAAATGGCATCACTCATGGGAAGTCACAGCTTGTGGTAGTTAATAATGGTCACTTGTTTCTGTTACTGAGAGACATTTTTCCCCAGAAAGCCATAGTTAGAGACTGCCAGGAAATACTACTGGGAGGAAATGTCTCGCTGAAAGAATTTGTGATACATTTCCATAAAACGTTACAGTATCGTAAGGGTCAGACAAAACATTTTCAAGTCACATCTTTAAAAAATACAAAACAGAAGGAACAGAAGGATACTGTCAATCGAAATCTTTTTAAAATTCAGAGTATTATGTGCAGACATTCAATATTGCAGCTTTCACACACTTATGAACACCATCACGAAATGCAGTTCGCTTCAAAATGGGGACCTTCAAGAATTAGCCGGTAATTTGAGCACAAAACTCTCTGAATGGTGTGCGTTTTGAACCCTGGCATGTGCTGAGCATTTAAAATGACACAGCGGGTTAGGGCTTCACAGTGCAGAAACTAATTAGATTGTCCATAATGGATTCCATCTCACTTTATATGATGTGACTTGACAGCTGCCAAAGCTGTTGTGAAGTATGACATTTTTGTGTGTGTGTCTGAGTGTAATAATTCGGCCCCTCATTTCTGGCTTTCCACGTATGATGTGTATATGCTTCTAAAATCCCTGTTAGTCGATGGCCAGCTCTCCGCAGAGGTCAAATCCATTTGCGCCTCCTGCAGGTGGCATCACACCAGGATGACCCCGGGTCAGAGCAGTACCAAACAGCCCTTTAAAAGCCATCAGAAATCCCAAGCCACATCACGCACAAACTCAAGAATGTTATGTCAACACAAATGCACAGTAAAAGTAAAGGTGGGCTGGGGTGAAATAATGGCCCTTGTTCGCCTAGTGACTGAAGTACATGGTCCAGATTTTGGGCCATTGTGCTCATGATCAGACTGAACAGACTGTGGTGACATGAAGATCCTATTTCTATTAAATTGCATATGTCTGACATCTTATGAAGTTCATCACTATATATATTCATGAACTGTGGGTAATCTGACACTTCTCACCATTTGCATTCCGCTATGCCTCATATACACATCCAGACCAATTACTTCACAAGTGGGCCGTTTAACAGGTCTGTTTTGTTGGATGGTAAAAATCCTATTAATGGTCACAAAACAGTTTACTGAAAAGGCTTTATGGTTGCTAGGAAAGCAAATCAATGTTTCCAAAACAATCTTTCGATGATGACAAGAGAAAACGAGAGTTAAGAGAAACTCAGACAAACTCAAAATGTTTTAGGCCCCTTTCACACCTGTATTTAGCATTGTCCACTTGTGATCCGATCGACAAGAAACACATCTTAAAACCAAGTGTAAACAGGGCCTAAGTGCTGCAAAATATATGTCTGCTTGCAGAATTAATTATTACGCTTAAGTCATGTTTTAGTGAGATGTGATATGGGGTGACATTAGTCTGATTATTTTTCTTTTAGTCCAGTCAAATGAAGAAGGTTGTGGTTATGTTACATTCCAATAAGTCATTTGATATATCCATGGTCACTGTAAAGTTGGTCTGCAGTGGGTTTTGGCCAGTTTTTAGTCTTAAGTTTACAAGAGGCTAAAATAGACGGAGTAGATCTGTAAATGCTTTGTTTCCTTGCCACTATTGACAGCACAGGTTTGGGGAAGTTATGGAAAAGTTTAAATGCAACACCACAGGGAATCTATAGTAGCAGTCAGTGGGTGGTTGACAGAATGCAGCAGAGCAGGACCGTCGTAATGAGCAACGCATTAGATATAAAGGTCTGTGAGTCATTATACAGGGCAGAATGGTCATTAACATCCTTTCTATATGGCTTCAAGCAAAAAGGAGCTGTCAGCAAAGCCCCAGATTTCCAAACGTAGATCCTGTCATTATTGTTGAATCTGCAGAAAATCTCCTCTCCAGATCATTTTGAGAAAGAATGATTAGATGATTGTTCTGGTGAGTTTTGTTTGACATTGAAAAACCACTAGATCACTGATGTGAAACTGCTAACTGCAGTGCAGTCAAAAAAACATATGTTGGCCCTATTGAGCATAATACATCAAATACTGTATCAATCATTTTTGTTCACACAATAAAATCACATCATATTTCAACAACCAGAGAAACAGAATTAAAGATCACATTCTGCACAGTATTTTAAAACAGAAAACCAAAAAGACACAAACAAGGACAAGGATAGGACTGGGTGATTAAGCTAAAACAATTATATCTCATTATTTTTCTACCTATACTTGATGGTATTCTATATATTGTCACTGTTGGGCAGAAACCTCATATCTCAAAAACCACTACCTTTCAGGAAATGGGGAAAACACTGTATTTTTTAAATAATTAAACAGTGTCAAAGTTGATACTATTATGGCTTTATATATGGTCAGACACTTGCATGTGTCATTGTATCATTAATATTTGACCAAAATCAAGCTCAAATTGAGTAATTTTGGGGAATTTGTTTTGTCCATTGTAGAGTATGGACGGTGCTCATAAATGATCGATCAGACCAATACTTTGATTATGCAAAATGAATCAACAGGACCGGCTCCGTGAAGTCTACGGACTGACAGTTTAACGGCTCTAAAGAACACAAACCAGCCTCCTGCATCCCTCTCTCCTCTGCATTCCACGAGACACCCTAATAAAACCGCCCCCTATCCTCACACACTCACACATACCAAAGAACACCCAAATGTGCTATATGACTTTTAACTTAGTTATTTTTCATTTTAGATGTGCTGTGTTCCCTGTATGTATGCATGCTTTTTGTTATAACCATTTTAGATGTGTTTGATAGGTTAGAAACTTATAATCAGTGAATGCTTAATGAAGAACGACGTCAATCCTCACCTTTCCTTTAATTCATAAGTTAAACTCCCCATGCTTGGTCTCGAAATCTTTTGTCTCTCAATTTGTAGACCGGCTATGTGCTTTTTGTGGTACTATGATGCATCAAACTCTTTCTTTTAATGCCAAAACCCAAAAGTCTGCAAACTTAAGAAGGCCATAAACATGTTAATGAGATGAGACTCGAAGACAAAGGGAGATTTCCCGCTTCTTAGTTCCTTCGCTCTGATTGGCTGTTCCGACAAAAGAGGCGTGCCCCGTGATGGATGGCCTTCAAAAGGGCCTGCAGGCTCTCTTACGTTCTCTTGCTTTTGCTCTTACTCTTGCTTTTACTCCTCTCCTGCTTTTACTCTCTCCTGTTACACTCTCTCTCTCTCTCTCTCTCTCTCTCTCTCTCTCTCTCTCTCTCTCTCTCTCTCTCACTCTCACTTTCTCGGACTCGCCAGCGCTTGGATTCTCGGACCATGTGCGCGCCATTTTCCAAAAGGACATTACCACACAAAGGAACCAAATTTGAACTTCCCGCGGACTCCAACGGATCCGCCCTGCAAGATTCAAAACACGGACCGGATCACGGAATTCCTCACACGCACGAATTCGCGACCAGCCACGAAAGAAGCATATGCAAGTATCCCTTAACTGTCGTTATAGAGTATTGAGCTTATACCAATAAGTTGGTCTGATTTCTTGGTTGTTCTCAATAGGTTATTGTCGGTAATACCACCTTTTCTTTTCTCTCTCTCTCTCTCTCTCTCTCTCTCTCTCTCTCTCTCTCTCTCTCTCCCTCCTGCTTTCAGTTAATTTGTGTATGTTTGTTTATTGTTTGTTGATTTATTAAAATATATATATTCACACGTGATTGTACCTGAGTTGCTCATCCATAGGTCCCTTTTATGGTGAACCGACCCTGTTACAAATTAAAAGAAAGATATTTCTCCTGGCCAGAGAAGTCTTGTCTAAGTTCTTATAAGGGAGATAGTTGGTGGACAATTATCCGTCCTTTGAACTCAATTCTAGAATTAAAGAAAATTCTACAAGCTGAATCAAGCCATAGATATTAATAATTGTTATAATCCGTTATAATCAACTGTTAATATCCAAATTCCCCTCTGTGCCGATTTATGTATGTTTGATCGTAACACGATTAAACGCATGCATAAATCCCGCACCATTTCCCTTAGGCTAGATTCGCTACACCATCATTAGAATGTCCGCATCTGATGTTTTCTTCAACTTAAAAAATTTACTGTAGATATGTGGGTGCTCAGTCTGTCATTTGTCCAAAATCTCATGTTATTAAAGACGAAGTGCTATGCACAGGCTATTTCAGACAGTATTGGCTGTGACTCGACAATAAATGCTAAACTAAGACACTCCTCAAATACTCTTCAAATACATAATACATTAGCCTTTATGGCCAAAATCATTAGAACACCTGACAGATCTGAAAATACTGACTTTTTTTTTTACCTCCAAAACAGGATTTAATTTCATAATGTTCATGAAACATGCTCTGATGATTGCTCTGACCATCAAATATCAGATGAAGTGAGTCGTGAGTTTTTATCCACGTTTAACTTTAATATTTGGTGTGTCCACCTTTTGCAGCAACTACAGCAACACATCTCTCTGGCATAGTGTCAATATATTTCCTCTGAGAACTTCAACACTAATGTTATTCCATGCCTCCTGCAACTGAAGCCAATGGCTTTCCTTTGAATGTACAATAGATCTGTCCAGTTTATTTTCCAACTCGCCCCAAATGTGCCCAAAATGGAGATACAAGGTTTCTGCCCTACACAACACATACCTCAATATTCATGTATTTTCTATGAATCTGCTAAAAGGATATATGTATCTTTTTTTTCTTGTTTTTTTACAGTTTGGATCCAAGAGCTACTGCAGTTATTTAGATTCAAAGCATGAACTAAAACAGTTGAAAAATAAATAAAATAAAATAAAATAAATAGATAAATAATAATAAATAATTTTTAGCCCATATAAAAAAAAAAAAAATTCTCATACGTTTCATATACTATTAACAAAAAAATTATCATTTTCTATTTATATGATTACCAAATATAATATATATATATATATATATATATATATATATATATATATATATATATATATATATATATATATATATATATATATTTAAAATATATAATATAATATAATAATTATAGTAAATTAATACTAAATTACTCAAATTAATTTAACACTAAAACATCCTTAATTTTATGTTGTGAATATATATTTCGTCCTGACCTAGACGGTAGTGCTGCCATGAACAGCTAGGAGATCAGCCAATCTGGTGAGAGAAAATATTTAAGGCTTCGGGATTCACGGTGCTCAGAACAGCTGAGTCCTGTTTAACCTCCATCTCTCCTTTTTTAAAACCACTCAGCTTCAAAATGGCCACCACAGTGACAAGGATCAGAAAAGCCGAGGTATCCTGTCTTAAATCATTACTGCTTAGTGGCACTTAGTCTTAAAAGACTGGTGATCTCTCACATTAACTGCACTTCCCCCGGAGTGACTAAAGCACCATGCAGTTTGTAAATCACACCAATTGACTGGCAGAAAACAAAATCTTCCTGTCCTGCACACTGCTGAATCCCTATAGGTGACAATTATATTAGCGTTTGTACTAAGTCAACTGAAAAGCCAAATGCACACTGATTTCCTGTCAGAAGTGATAGAAGAAGACCACCAGTTGTGATAATGCCCAATATAACTTCATTAGCACACAGACCTACATATCAACCACAAGATGTTCTCAACATTTCACTTACAACTGCAAGCCATAATGTCATGATAATTTCATTTGCTGATAATAGCAAGAAAACTAGTTTAACCACTGCCTGAATACATCAATAGAACTGTCAGCGACAACTTTGCCCCGAGTGTCACTGGGACTAAAGACAATCTGAAAGGCATGAACACAAACGTAAACAGCAAAAGCAGGATTTTCAGTGATGGAGACGACTGAGGCTGTGGTAAAAATGTTGCGCCATAAATGACAAATTAAATATAGATACATTTTTATTAAAGCTACAAAAGTAATTCAGTCAAGAGCAGAGAGTGATTTTCTTTTGTTCTTTGATTATCCTTAATGACAGACATATTAGGCTATACTCTGACATGCATCCCAGTTTCTCACAATACTTTACATTCATTTAAGACTTTATGTAACTAATTTAAGACAGGGCTTACGAGGATGCATGACAAAACAGGCATTTTTTCCATAAGGCTGTGTTTTGCACGTGTAGCACCTCTGACATTGAGAAATCAATGTTAAGTGGTCTTTTAATTTTTTCCAGAGCTGTATATTAGGGCCTACTCTGCCTATATGTAGCACTGGCCCATATATATATATAGTCACTTCAGGGCCGGCACTACATATAGGCGGAGTACGCATTTGCCTAGGGCTCCGTAACATCCCTATACGCTAGTTCACTAATCAAGAAGGGCAGCAAAATACTAGGCTTTTGGTCCATTGGAAAATAGATGAATTGTCATTCACCTGTAATGAAACCATTTAATGTCACCATTTCAAATGGGTCCCACCAAATGGGTCCCATCATTTCAAAAGGGGTTTTCATACTAGAGTACGAAAATGCAAAAATGCAACTTTTCCAGCAGCTGAATGGCTTTAGTTGAAGTCATTGAATTATGATGGTGCCGAAATGAATGCATCCTTTGGGGGCTGTGCGAAGCGAAAAGCTAAACAGGTATGGAAAAAAGTTTTTTCTGCTTAGTCTCTTTCACTTCCAGTAGCAGTTGATTTGTGTAGGCTATATAGCGCACTGCAATGTCTAGGATATTGGTTCAATAGAAAGGTGAAATCCTGTCAATGCAAAATAATTATGAAAGTTTCATTTATTTTTTCAGTGCATTTGTTTTACAATATATGGCTATTACTTTCATAGGAATAATATTACATAATATTATACATAGCATTATTATTATTAATATTAATATTACCATTATATAGTATAATGTAGACTGAGGCACTATATCACAACTAAAAAGAGGTTTGAGTCCCCTTTAAAGTTCAGGTACAAGTCAATGCACTGACTTTTTCTTTGTTTAATTTGCATGCTGAACATGGGTTGGAGCTCTTAATTTTGAACTCTCAAAGTGCACCAGATTGATGAATTAATCTTTAAAATGTACAAATTTTTCTTCCAGGGGGCATGTCCCCATAGTCCCCTAGAGGGACACAGGTCCACCCACCACAGTTTCACCAAATCCTGTGGGAAACACATTGCTATTCTCAACAAACAAATTACCTTAAAGTTTTATTTACAAACCCGATTCCAAAAAAGTTGGGACACTGTAGAAATTGTGAATAAAAAAGGAATGCAATAATTTACAAATCTAATTAACTTATATTTTATTCACAATAGAATATAGATAACATATCAAATGTTGAAAGTGAGACATTTTGAAATGTCATGCCAAATATTGGCTCATTTTGGATTTCATAAGAGAGCTACACATTCCAAAAAAGTTGGGACAGGTAGCAATAAGAGGCTGGAAAAATTAAATGTACATATAAGGAACAGCTGGAGGACCAATTTGCAACTTATTAGGTCAATTGGCAACATGATTGGGTATAAAAAGAGCCTCTCAGAGTGGCAGTGTCTCTCAGAAGTCAAGATGGGCAGAGGATCACCAATTCCCCCAATGCTGCGGCCAAAAATAGTGGAGCAATATCAGAAAGGAGTTTCTCAGAGAAAAATCGCGAAGAGTTTGAAGTTATCATCATCTACAGTGCATAATATCATCCAAAGATTCAGAGAATCTGGAACAAGCTCTGTGCGTAAGGGTCAAGGCCGGAAAACCATACTGGATGCCCGTGATCTTCGGGCCCTTAGACGGCACTGCATCACATACAGGAATGCTACTGTAATGGAAATCACAACATGGGCTCAGGAATACTTCCAGAAAACATTGTCGTGAACACAATCCACTGTGCCATTCGCCGCTGCCGGCTAAAACTCTATAGGTCAAAAAAGAAGCCATATCTAAACATGATCCAGAAGCGCAGGCGTTTTCTCTGGGCCAAGGCTCATTTAAAATGGACTGTGGCAAAGTGGAAAACTGTTCTGTGGTCAGACCAATCAAAATTTGAAGTTCTTTTTGGAAAACTGGGATGCCATGTCATCCGGACTAAAGAGAACAAGGACAACCCAGGTTGTTCTCAGCGCTCAGTTCAGAAGCCTGCATCTCTGATGGTTTGGGGTTGCATGAGTGCGTGTGGCATGGGCAGCTCACACATCTGGAAAGTGTGGAACAACATTTTCTAGAACAACATATGCTCCCATTCAGACGTCATCTCTTTCAGGGAAGACCTTGCATTTTCCAACATGACAATGCCAGACCACATACTGCATCAATTACAACATCATGGCTGCGTAGAAGAAGGATCCGGGTACTGAAATGGCCAGCCTGCAGTCCAGATCTTTCACCCATAGAAAACATTTGGCGCATCATAAAGAGGAAGATGCCACAAAGAAGACCTAAGACAGTTGAGCAACTAGAAGCCTGTATTAGACAAGAATGGGACAACATTCCTATTCCTAAACTTGAGCAACTTCAAGTCAAAGTCAAAGTCAAAGTCAGCTTTATTGTCAATTCTGCCATACGCACAGTACATACATACAGAGAATTGAAATTCTATGACTCTCAGACCCTAGGTGCCTAACAACAACAAAACAATAACAATAACAACAAAAGTTTAACAGTAACAACAACAGAAGAAAGATTAAAAAAAGATGGATAAAGTGAATTATTCAAGAGTTTTATTTGTCACATACACAGTTATATACAGAATATACAACCGGCAGTGAAATGTAAACAGGTCCGCTCCATGGACAGTGCAAATTCACAGTTAAAAACACAAGGAGGAAATTATATAGAAATAGGATAAAAAAGTACTATATATATATATATATATATTTTTATAATTCTACAGATATAGACATACATATATATATATATATATATATATATATATATATATATATATATATATATATGTCTATATCTGTAGAATTATAAATAATCAAGTCAAGAGAAAAAAAAGGTAACAAATAAGGATAAAGTGGAATAAAATAATTGAAGTAGACTGTGCAGTGAGTAAACTGTAGACTTATAAATATGTGGTTAACAAATGTATAAAGAGTATAATGTGCAAACAGTAACAACGAGAACAGAAAGTGCAGTGCAATGACAGTGTATCGATGTTTATCCTGAAGTGAAGTCACGTGACGTTAAGTTCAGGAGTCTGATGGCCTGGGGGAAGAAGCTTCTCCTGAGTCTCTCAGTTTTGGCCATCAGGCTTGGAAGCGCTACCAGATGGCAGCAGCGTGAAATGAGGGTTTGCAGGGTGATTAGAGTCCTTGATGATCTTGGTAGCTCTACCTTTGCAGCGTTTGGTGTAGACGTCCTGCAGAGACGGGAGAGCTGACCCTGAGATACGCTCGGATAAGCGCACGACTCTTTGCAGGGCTTTGCGGTCATGACTGGTGCTGTTCCCATACCATGCTGTGATGCACTGAGTTAAAACACTTTCTATCGCCCCTAAATAGAAAGTTTTCAGGATAGCTGGTGAAACCTGAATTTCCTCAGCTGGCGCAGGTGGTACAGTCTTTGCCTGGCTTTTTCACCTGTGTCTGAATGTGAGCAGTCCAGGTCAGGTCCTCGGAGATGTTTACTCCCAGGTACTTGAAGCTGCTCACTCTCTCTACTGGTGACCCGCTGATCATGAGGGGGGAGTATGTCCGTTGCTGTCTCTTCCTGAAGTCCACAATCATTTCTTTGGTCTTGCCAACATTCAGAGAGAGACAGTTGTCCTGGCACCATGATGTTAGATGCTCCACCTCGTCCAAGTATGCCGTCTCATTGTTGTTGGAAATGAGGCCCAGGACAACAGTATCATCAGCAAATTTGATGATAGAGGTGGAGCTGTGTGTGGACAAACAGTCATGCGGACAGCTGAAGAGGTAAATTATAGAGGTAAAGTGGCGAGGAATTATAGAGGTAAAGTGGCGATGGCAAATAGTGCAAACAAAAGTAACAATAGTGCAATTTCAGATTTAAGTCAGTGCAGGTATAAAATAAAATTATAAGAGTGTGTGCAAAAAAAAAAAAGTCGGTAAGAGGGGAGACCAATTCCTCAGAGAGACAATATATGAGGTAGATGAAGGGAGGAGAACTGGGGGGGGTGATTCCCAGATCAGGTGCGTGGGGCAGAAGAGGGGAGAGTCGACAGAGTCGGGAGGGAGTTCAATGCCCTGACAGCTTGGGGAATGAAGCTGTCCTTCAGTCTGCTGGTCCTTGCTTGGAGACTGCGTAGCCTCCTCCCTGATGACAGCAGACTGAAGAGGCTGTGCGATGGGTGGGTGGGGTCTCTCGCAATGATGAGGGCTTTGCGGGAGAGGCGGGAGTCATAAATGTCCTGGAGGGGTGGGAGAGAGACACCAACGATCTTCTCAGCTGCTCTCACTATACGCTGAAGTGCTTTACGGCAGGATGCGTTGCAGGCGCCGTACCACACAGTGATGCAGCTGGTGCCTCTGTAGAAGGTGCGCATGATGGGGGCTGGGGCTCCGGCTCTTCTCAGCTTACGGAGAAAGTAGAGTCGCTGCTGTGCTTTCTTGGTCAGTGCTGTGGTGTTGGCGGTCCAGGAGAGGTCCTCTGTGATAAGTACACCCAGAAATTTGGTGCTCCTCACCCTTTCCACGGTCACACCGTTGATGGTCAGAGGAGCGTGCTGGGTGTGCATTCTCCTGAAGTCAACAACAATCTCCTTCGTCTTCTCCACGTTCAGAGAGAGATTGTTGTCGCCACACCACCTGGCCAGACGGCTCACCTCGCTCCTGAAGTTTGTCTCATCATCGTTGCTAATGAGACCAACTACGGTCAAGTCGTCCGCAAACTTGATGAAGAGATTGCTGTTGTGTATGGGTGTGCAGTCATGTGTCAGCAGAGTGAAAAGGAGGGGGCTCAACACACATCCCTGAGGGGCTCCAGTGTTCATGATGATGGAGCTGGATGAGTTACTGCCAACCCAAACTGCCTGAGGTCTTCCCGTCAGGAAGTCCAGCAACCAGTTGCACATCGATGTGCTGAGTCCCAGCTGTGACAGTTTTTGAGTGAGCTGTAGAGGGATGATTGTATTGAATGCTGAACTAAAGTCTATGAACAGCATTCTGACATAAGTGTCTTTATTTTCCAGGTGTGTGAGTGCTGAATGGACGGTAGTGGAGCGTTTAGACCGATATGCAAATTGGTAGGGGTCCGGGAGGACAGACTTAATGTGGTGCATGACTAGCTGCTCAAAGCACTTCATAAGGATGGGGGTAAGTGCGACTGGACGGTAGTCATTGAAGCAGGATGGAGATGATTTCTTAGGGACTGGAATGATGCTGGTTGCTTTGAAGCATGTGGGGACGACAGCTTGACTCAGTGAGATGTTGAAGATGTCTGTGAAGACATCAGTGAGTTCCTCTGCACAGTCTCTCAATACACGTCCAGGAATGTTGTCAGGACCTGGAGCTTTGCGTGCATTGACCCTGTTGAGGGATGTTCTCACGCTGTCCCTGGGCAGTGACAACATCTGGTCATCGGGAGGAGGTGGTGACTTCTGTGCAGTGGTGCTGTTGTGTGCTTCAAAGCGAGCAAAGAAAGTGTTCAGCTCATTCAGCAGGGGGGGTGGAGCTGTCACATGTCCGTGCAGGGGGCTTATAGTCTGTGATGGTCTGAATACCCTGCCACAGGCTCCTTGTGTCTCTGCTGTCGCTGAAACGATGGGCTATCCTCCCGGAGTACTGTCTCTTTGCCTTCCTGATGCCGCGTGACAGGTTGGCCCTTGCTGTCCTCAGGCCCACCTCATCTCCAGCTCTGAAGGCAGCGTTACGCGTCTTCAGAAGTCTGTAGACATTTCCTGTCAGCCACGGTTTTTGGTTGGGGCAGACGGTGATGGTCTTTGTGACTGTTACATCCTCCATGCACTTGGTGATATAAGAAGTAACAGTCTCAGAGTATTCCTGGAGGTCTGTGGTGTTGTGGTAGGTTGCAGCCTGTTTAAACATGTCCCAGTCAGTGGTGTCGAAGCAGTCTTGAAGAGCCTCTGATGACCCTTCAGGCCAGACTTGAATCTGCTTCTGGACTGGTTTGGTGGCTTTCACAAGTGGTCTGTATGCTGGCATTAACATAACAGTGATGTGATCTGAAGCACCCAGGTGGGGGAGGGGAAGGGCTTTGTAAGCTCCTCTCTGTGTAGTGTACACAAAGTCCAGAGTGTTGTTTCCACGTGTTGGGAAGTCAATGTGCTGATGAATTTTTGGAAGCACACTCTTTAAGTCTGCATGGTTGAAATCTCCAGCCAAGATGAGAAAAGCATCTGGGTGGGCTGTCTGCTGATCACTGATGTGATTTATAAAGATTATTTAGTGCCTCACTCCTGTTGTTGTTGGATCTGGGGGGGATGTATACAGCAACGAGTATAATAGCTGTATATTCCCGCGGTAGATAAAACGGCCGACATTTAATAATCATAAACTCCACCAGGGGTGAGCAGTGTTTGTAGACCACAACAGCATCGCGGCACCACGCATCATTGGTGTAAACACAGAGTCCGCCGGCGCGGGTCTTACCTCCCTCGACGAGCACTCTGTCCGCCCGATGGCATGTGCGCCGATCGAGCTGAATGGCGCGGTCCGAAACGCTGTTGTTGAGCCATGCTTCCGTGAACACAAAAACATAACAGTCTCTTACAGTCTTCCGAGTAGAGCAAAGAAGACGAAGATCATCCAGTTTATTGTCCAACGAGCGTACGTTAGCGAGAATGATGGTGGGGATAGCCGGTTTGTGTGGTTTAGCCGCTAACCTGACACGGATACCTCCGCGCTTCCCCCTCTTCTGTTTCCTCTCACCCCGTTTGTGGCACCTCCACTGTGGGAGAGGTGCAGTAGTGGGGGACGGTTATGGGGTAGGCCCCCGGAGAAGGCCATGATCCCGGAGATCTTGAGCGAGCGCCGAGCTTGGATTGAAGACTGTAGTTTTTCCAACCTCGAGCAGAAACTCACGTCTGTAGCTGAGTTTGCAGATGAGCGGACGCAGCGTCAGGGCGTACAAAAACACTGTGATTTACACGACGAAAAACACAAAAACACCGGTCCGTCGGGAGAGAGAGAAGCCGCTGCGTGTGCACGCGCCGCCATCTTAGATCTTAGAACTTGTCTCCTCAGTCCCCAGATGCCACACACACAGTGGGAAACATGGCCTTGTCCCAACTTTTTTGAGATGTGTTGATGCCATGAAATTTAAAATCAACTTATTTTTCCCGTAAAATGATAAGTTTTCTCAGTTTAAACATTTGATATGTCATCTATGTTGTATTCTGAATAAAATATTGAAACTTCCACATCATTGCAGTCTGTTTTTATTCACAATGTATACAGTGTCCCAACTTTTTTACTGATAAAAAGTGTTAGGAATCATATTTGTTTCAAATGCTTTTTATTAGGAGGGGTGTGGTGCGGGGGGGCCTCTAACAAATTTTGCCTAGGGCCTCCAAATGTCTAGAACCGGCCCTGAGTCACTTGACCCACTACAGTTTTTTATTGACATATCAGTCTTCCTGGAAAATTCCTCATGGAACACTACTGAGAAACTGGTGAATGTTTCAGAAAGCTCAACACAACAGGTCTCAGATGAATTTACCTGAAGCATAAAAACGACAGATGCACATCCACTCTGTGAATTCCTTGCAGACCGTGTTCAGTATGAGCAAATAAACGTGCAGTTTTATCGCTTTATCTTTTGTCTGTTATCACTGTCTGTAACTGCTGCACAAAAGTGCAAGAGTGGAAGGCCACTCAAGGGTCAATTTGAACAGCAGCAAAAATTGCATGCTCTGACCTTCCCATACATTGAACAAATCTCTGTCAGCCATTGTCACATCCAAATCCCTTATACTGCCAGATTCAATCCACCTAGATCATAATCTGTCCACCCCAATTGCCTCCAACAAGAGATTCTATCTCCTAATAACACAATCCACCACATTCAAAATCAGCTTTTATTCCCCCGGCAAAAAACAAAGAACTGACCGCCTTAAGCACTTATGCTTTATATGATTATCTTTCCTCTAATACATTGGACTAATAGGCTTTGTGGCTATAATTTTCACACTCCCCTGCGCATAATAATACAGCAAATGCCACTTGGTTTGTATTTATTCCACCATATGCAGCTGTTTATTGGATTGGATAATGTGTAAAGTCATTCCATTCTATTTTGTATTATGTCTTATAATGCATCATATTAACCTATTTAAAATTGTTGTTTTATGGCTTTTGACTCCACAACAGCCACACAATAACACAAATAACACATGTATGCATTGAATTATTATTGCAAAATATCAAATCAAGTGGCATTCATTATAAAAAATAAAAGAAAATCTCACAAAACTAAGCTTGTTAGTAAAATGCTAAAATAACTGAAATACAGTTAAGTTAAATTAATATTTAAAACTATTTAAAAATATATTATGTCCCATAGTAATATGGTATATATACTGATCAGGCATAACATTATGACCCTGATTATAACACTGATTATCTCTTCATCACGGCACCTGTTAGTGGGTGGGATATATTAGGCAGCAAGTGAACATTTTGTCCTCAAAGTTGATGTGTTAGAAGCAGGAAAAATGGGTAAGCAGAAGGATTTGAGCGAGTTTGACAAGGGCCAAATTGTGATGGCTAGACGACTGGGTCAGAGCATCTCCAAAACTGCAGCTCTTGTGGGGTGTTCCCGGTCTGCAGTGGTCAGTATCTATCAAAAGAGGTCCAAGGAAGGAACAGTGGTGAACCGGAGACAGGGTCATGGGCTGCCAAGGCTCAATGATGCACGTGGGGAGTGAAGGCTGGCCCGTGTGGTCTGATCAAACAGACGAGCTACTGTAGCTCAGATTGCTCAAAAAATTAATGCTGGTTCTGATAGAAAGGTGTCAGAATACACAGTGCATCGTTTGTTGCTTATGTGTTGCATAGCCACAGACCAGTCAGGGTGCTGACCCCTGTCCACCGGCGAAAGCACCAACAGTGCACCAACTGCATCAGAACTGGACCACAGAGCAATGGAAGAAGGTGGCCTGGTCTGATGAATCATGGTTTCTCTTACATCACGTGGATGGCCGGGTGCATGTGCGTTGCTTTCCTGGGAAACACATGGCACCAGGATGCACTATGGGAAGAAGGCAAGCCGGCGGAGGCAGTGTGCTGCTTTGGGCAATGTTCTGCTGGGAAACCTTGGGTTCTGCCATCCATGTGGATGTTACTTTGACACGTACCACCTACCTAAGCATTGTTGCAGACCCTGTACACCCGCTCATGGAAATGGTATTCCCTGGTGGCTGTGGCCTCTTTCAGCAGGATGGCAACAAAAAGGGGGATCAACACAATATTAGGAAGGTGGGCATTAGTGTTATGCCTGATATATATATATATAGCTTATCATTAAAAATAATGTTTCCATTTTTTCTTTGTGGGAGATCAAGGTCTGCCTCCTGTTCCTGTTCCCCTTTTCTTCCCACAAATTCCCTGTTGCCTCTCTACCGCCTCTGTCAATAAAACTAGCACAATCCCCCAAAAATAAAAGCTGTAAAAGTGCTGACTCTTGGACACAACTGGTCAAGCAGCATCAGAGTTATATATTGCTGCAGAATAATAGTGCCTCTTTAAAACTGTAGTAAATTGCTCTTCCTTGCACATGCCATCTAACACTGATCCATCCTAAAGATTCTCACAAAGTCACTAAGAACAAAAATAAAATAAAAATAATAAAAAAAAAAAAAAAAAAAAGTTTAAAAGTTTTATATATATATATATATATATATATATATATATATATATATATATATATATATATATATATATATATATATATATATAAATGCCAAACACAATTAGCATGGTGCAATTTCCCACTGGAAAAGTGAACAAGATGCATGTTTGTTTTTGCCCTGCAATGCACAGCTGTTTAATGAATTGAAATGAGTTGACTTAGTCCAAGTATTTTCTAGAGCTGTTTGTGTACAGTCAGTGACTTTTGTGTTATTCAGGTTGACTAAAGATGGATGTATCTCTTTTTTAGGCAATCTCAAAAGCGGAGAAGAAATGTCAAACACAAGATAAATACCAAAAGGTGTGTCTATAGTCCTGAATGAAATAAAGATGGCTTTTGCTAAATGTCAACAGATCTGACCCGGAGCAAATGAGATGGTTTACTTTTATACCTTGTCTTAAAAATCATTCCTTATTGTTGAAGGTGAGAGGGAAAAGACACGTTGGGAATCATCCGAATTATGTCAGCGGTTAAACCAAATAACATTTGCTTCATCACACTGAAAAAACGATCCATGACAGTTTGATATACAGACGCCATCTAGGAGAGCCATTGATGGCCTATAATTATACAACTACTCTTAGAGTGAAACCCTCGCCTGTGGGACTCCATATATCAGAATTCATACGCCCCCAAATAGCCCCACGATCCTGTGATGGATATCCAGCATGGATAACAGCAGAGAAGGGAAAGCCATATATCTGTAGGGACTTCATAGCTTTCACATCCATCCACTGTCAATGTGCAACAACCAAGGCCAGAAGACTTTATTATGCATACAGGAGAGCTTGACGAGGAATAAGGGACGGCTGAAAGGATAGGGTTGAAATTCTGATCTGAACACTGAAACACCACAAGGATGGAAAGTGAAGGGGTATTGAAAGGGCTTTTTTTTTTTTATTCAAGCCACAGTTGATTGATTTAAACCCATTTTTCCCCCTGGGTCAAACATACAATGCCATAACTGTTATTGTAAAGTAAAATAAATGACTTTAAGCAGGGTTTTGTCATTAATGCGGTCTGAAAAAGCACACGGGTGTCACTTCATTATGAAATGGGAAGCATTTTAAGATATGTCTGCATTTATACGGATACATTTGAAACTCAACGGCCCTCTGAGAAATCTAATCCCGTCCGAACGCAAATGTCAGTGATTGCCGATATTGTATTATACTAACGCTTCTCCTCGTGTGTTTTTTGGCCTACCTGAGCTACCATTTGCGCATCAATCTTTTGTATTTCAACATGGATAGTATCCGAAGAAAAAATAAAATGTAAAAATAGAGCCAAATCGCGGAAACTGCGAAGACTACCCATTTTAATATCAGTGTCATTAAAGCTTTCCTGTAGCTCAAACAATAAGAGTGTGGCGCTAGCAATGCCAAGGTCATGGGTTCGATTCCCAGGGAAAGCAGGAACTGACAAAAATGTAAAAATGTGTTATCTTGAATGCAATGTAAGTCGCTTTGGATAAAAGTGTCTGCCAAATGCATAAATGTGTCAGGTAGGATATTTGTCTCTGCTCACGTATGTGGGTTTATTATAAACAGCCACTTCTATAAACTTATATGAAGTCTATTTAAATAGGAAAAACATATACTTCATACGTGATGCACGCAAGCACAGCAGATGAGCTTCTGTAACGCCCACCCACTCCCACTTCTGTAACAAACACGGAGATGTTAGCCCCATCCAAATTGGTACATGAAATCACAGACACCGGGTGATAAGAATTGTAAATGTGTTTTTGTCCTGCAAAAACTGAGCTTTTTGAAGACGCTATCCAAAGCGGATAATCTGAAAACACTATTCTAGTGCTGTATTGTGGACTGTGAAAACAGAGGCATTTGAAAATGATGATTCATATTGTACCCATCTAGGATTATACAGGCATTTGCCGCACTGTAAAAATTATTGTGATTTTAACGGTAAAAGACTGTAAAAATGCTACAGTGAAAAACAGTTAATTGGTTAACAAAGGTTTCCGTACTATATACGGTGAATAACTGTAATAGATCTAACCTTACATTTACCGTTAAATTTACAGTTTTTGGAAGTGAAAAATAACAAGTCATTGTATAATTTACAGTGAAAAAACGTAAATTGACATTCCAAGAAATTCCTGTGTGACACTTCACATTTGATGAATTTTCATTGAAATAACTATAGTTCTAATAATTTTTTCTAATCAGTTATGTACATTAGGGTTTTATGTTATATCTAATGTTGTTAAATTAATGTTTATTGCATTTTAAAAATTTAATGTGTGTTACCATGATGGTGTTTAGTGTTTGTTAGTGACACCTTCCATATATTAGTATTGTCCTCCTAAGAGCTGCTTGTGATGAGCTTTGATTCATAATGTGACTCTTGGTAGTTGTCAGTATATATCAAAGGTACATAACAGATATTAGTGTTTCAATAGGTTGGTAATTTAACATTATTTCAGTTAATGATTATTTTACCGTAAATTTAACATAAATTTTTACAGTGTACGTGTAATTATTACAATATAAACCTTTAAATTATAAGGTTTTGAATTGTAAAACAATCAGTAAACTTAGTGTTGTCCCGTAAAACCTAAAATGTTGCTACCATATTTTTTACGGTAAAGTTCTGGCAACCACAGCTGCCGTTTTTTTACCATAAATTTTACGGGGATTTTTTTTTTTCAGTGCAGCTACTGTATGTACTATTCACTCACACAGTCACAGTGCTGCTAAAGATTATGTTATTAATGTTACAGTCTTCACATTACATTCCTAGAAAGATGACAGAAAATGTACTTGCAATTGCTGTCCTGCGTCAAAACATAAGAGCAATTGCGTTTTAGGCCATACATGGAATGGCCATGGACCTGGATGCCTGGATGTAAGTGGTGGGATATTTTGCTAATAAAATTCTTCTAAATGTAAAAGAATAGCAGAGTCCACACCACGACTATAATGAAAATGGCATGGATCTCATTGGAATCACTTTCACAACCATTTTCTTACAGTTGATGAATGATAAAAACAATGACAGCCAATCAGAATCCATCCTGTTTTAAAGAGTTTGAGCACTGAAAGAAGCAGATGACATCAGCAGTGCATGCTAATAAACAGAACGTTGTCATGTGTTGGTGTGTAGACGCTATATAGTTATCATTAGTTATCTTTCTTAGTGTGAACGGGCCTTTAGGCGTGTGTCCACCAAATTGTTTTTTTTTTCACGTGGATGGCATATTTTTCCAATTGTTTTCAATGGGAGCGCCGCATTTTTAAAACGCCATGAGCGTAACTAATATAGACGTAGAGAGTTGAAGAATGTTCATCTTTGAATAAAACGCACATATAAATAAATCACATTGGAGGAGGGGGCGGGACAAATACATCACCAGCCAGCTGCCACATTATGCTTGTAAAACGTCAACAGATGACAACAAGAAGCATAACAACAAATATTATTTAAAACAAGAGCCAGAGCAAATACTTTACATTTTATCTCTGCCAAAACGCTCTCAAGCGCACAAAGCAAGGCGTTTTCAGCTGGCTAAAAATGCTTTGGTGGATACGCGGCCATAGCGTCGTCACAGCTATACTGGGGTATACTAGGTATCCAGTGTTTTATCCTGTACACACATAATGGCTATGTTCAGTCATGCGGTTACAGCTTTCATTACAGAACAGCATGCTTCCAGGTTTTTGGAAGAGTGTTTAATTGGCAGCGCCGTGTTTGACAAGCATCCCAAAGAAATGAATTTCGGCCCACATGTTTGGACTTTCCATCCCCATTGTGTCCAGCACACAATTGGTAAACATCTCTCACATTGTCTTTGTTTGGCCGTATTGAATTGCCGTGTGCACCGATGGGAGATTGCTGGACAGAAAGCAAGCAACGGCTGGGCACGACTTCCCAGATTCTCTAAAGATTAACTCAAGAGATAAAATATCTGGGTTTCCTCCACATCTACACTTCATCCTGATGAAAAGCTACCCAGGCTGTCAGCAAGTCTGTTCAATTTGCAAATCCTAATAGCTACTACAACTTAAGCAGCTTGACACATTTGAGAGGAAAATGAATTGATAAAACTCTATTTAACTTTAGGAGGCTGCTATCATCCTGTGCTGAGATGAAGTCTGCAAGTTATAATGGCCACTGCTCATTTTTCCAGCTCTACAGGATGGCAAATGTATCTTACAGCCTTCGAAATAGTCAATCCCTCCAGCCCTTTATAGCTAAATGCCTTTAAGTCAAAAAGCCGACAAGCAGATAAATGACCTGGTCTGAAGAACAATTCACAGATGTTTTAGCCTGCTGTTTCAAGGGTTAAAAATACAGTAGCAGCATAAAGAAACAGACAGTTCACTCAAGAACGGAAATTCTGTCATTCTTTACTCACCTTCATGATGTTCCAAACCCGAACGAGAAGGAAAGGACATGTTTGGCAGGATGTTCACGGTATTCTTTCCCATTCAATGACAGTGAATGGTGACCAGAGGCTGTCAAGCTCCAAAAATGACAAGACGGAAACATAAAAATTCATAAAAGCTTTATAAAAATAGTAGTCTATACAAACTGTGCACTATAGCTAAGTCATATGAAGAAACAAGATAAATTCTCTCTAACTCATCTCAAACCACATTTGTGTAATATGACTGTGTATATTCAAATTTGGCATATTGCAATCAGGTAAAAGACACATGAAAATCTAAATATTTGACCACAAACCTTGGAATAGTGAACAAGATTGAGATTTGAGCTTCAGAAGACCTCACCAAGAACGATGACTATTATGTATGCTGCAGTTATGCTGTTTGTGGCTTTAAATGCCCAATCTCTTTAAATTCGGGTGGATTCTGATTGGTTGTCAATCATTCTGGAAAAATCATTCTGAAAGGGATTCCAACGATTTTGCTCCTCTGTATCGTTATCATTATAGCTGTGGTGTGGTATAATATCTCATTATAACTTACACTCTTAAAAATAAACGTTTTAAAAGGTTTTTTTTTTTTTGGTTTTTTTTGTAGCGATGCCATTGAAGAACCATTTTGGGTTCCCCAAAGGACTTTTCTGTGAACAGTTCTTAAAATAGTCTTTTAATAATCCAAAGAACCTTTTTCCACTATAAAGGATACTATTTATAATGGAAAGGCTCTAAAGGTTCTTCATGCAAGCATAGATGACAATAAAGAACCTTTACTTTTAAGAGTGCATCTTCTTATTAAAATTATAGTTATCATTATAGCTATCGGCCTTAGTATGAATGGCCCTTTTGATTATAGTGCACAATTTGTGTGGGCTATTTTTATGGCCCTTTTGGTAACCATTCACTTTCATTGCATGCAAAATAGCAATTTAAACTTCTAAATAATCTCTTTTCGTGTCCCACAGAAGAAAGAAAATAATTTTGCTTCAGAAAAGACATGAAGGTCAGTAAATAACCAAAGAAAAAGAGTTAAAAAAAATCACTGCAGCAGCTTTTTTTCCAGCATGTGTGTCTGCAGGGGTGGACATTAAAGTATAGCACGAGTGGGTCGACAATGAAAAACAATCCCCAGCATTTGAGGAACAAGGAGCTAATGAGCCCATCTGACCATATAGTAATGTTACTATGACTTGTGTGGCATTTATATAACGCACACACACAGAGTCACATTGCTGAAGGAAAGCAAAAACATGCAAATCCTTATTTTACCTGTATGCCTGTCTCACAGGACCCTTAAGACTATTTTTAACTCGTTGAAGCTGCACAACGGACCGGGGGCTTCACCCATTATACCCAACTGGAAAAAAAATCAAGGCACAAAGAGCAGCATGAGGAATTACAAATCGTGTCCATCAAAGTCTGAACGCTCCAGCACAGCAGGTGAACGGTTTTATTCGTCCCATGGGATCCCACCCCCTCTCACTCCCACTCCCAAACGAATATTTTATTAATAAACATCAGTCAGAAATGGATGGCAGATGAATTCATGTTGATTAATTAACAACCCCTAAAATAACTTACACAGCACAATGCAAACAAGCCCAGGCAGTTTGATAAACTGGCACGACACTTTGGTTGTGCTGCGTGATAAAATGACTCAGTTACACAAGTCAGGCAAATGAAGATCTGCCATTAAAACAAGCAGCTCGTGTTGATGCTTCAAAAGCAGGGCTTGACATATTCCTGAAAGGGCATTGTATTATGCACACTTCACACTCCCACTGAGAGAAGGTTAGAGGATGCCACGTGAGGATGATAGCAGTAATAAACAGCTGTTTACAACCGTGATCCCATCCTTAAACCTCTATAATCAGGATTGCTATAAACAGCATGTTATGCACATTTCTCCCTAAATGCTCACAGCAGATTACAGTTGCTGTGAAATGCAGGCAACAGCGAGATATAGATTTTTTCAAACGAGCTTTGAAAAGGACAGAGAGAGAGATAAAGAAATCAAAGATGCAACACCCTTCAGCATGCCGATCTGCGTTGCGCTCTCTCTGCAGTGAATGCATGAACTTCCACCGGTCATGAGTGACATTTTCAGGCAGACATGCGGTAGCTCATACATGGAGGGGCTGAGCTTAATCCCTGAGTTCTGTGAGCTGCATAATAGAAACAAATGTATTCCCTCGTGTGCAGAGGGCATGGAGAGAGGTATCATCTGACACTCGTACTATATCACTCTGAATGCTTGAACGCTAAAGGGGCTTATTCTTTACTGGCAATAAACTTGTATTAAGCCGATCAATCTGTCAATATTTAGGCAAATTTACCAACAGCCTTGTCAATGGATTTTCTGCTTTAAAATATTTTAAAAAAAATAAATATTGTGTAAAGCAAGTGCTCCTTTAGTGTACATTTTATTTGTTGTCACTAAATTGCACTGCATATTGTGTTTCACCACCAATACTCACCACTCTGTTCTCTAGATATCAATATCTTAATATATATAAGTACATTTTAGTTTCTTTTCCACAAAATTTTGGTCAATTGTGTGTGTGTGTGTGTGTGTGTGTGTGTATATATAATTTATTTATTTTTTACTGTCTTTTTTTCATGACACATATACATATATATATATATATATATATATATATATATATATATATATATATATATATATATAAATGAGACGCACATGCAAAACAAAACGTCCTTCAATAACATATTTATGTATTCTTTAAAGTCATACTCTTTCAAGACAACACTTTCTGAACCAAAGCAGTTAGTTTGGTGACACAGAATAGCCAAGATGACAAACAGCCTACTGAAATTTCTCAAATGAAATTTGTTTATTTTATTCTACAATGTTCGTGTATTTGGGATTTGTTAGTAGTGGCATGTGTTTCAAAATATTCAGCTCCGAGTGATATCACACTGAATTTTTGATTGATTGCTATATAAAACGAAATCTGACATGCACATGATCATAATCATAGTTTTCACGAATGCATCGACACATGTCTAATCGCTACATGATGCGCGTGCAACATACCTGCGATTTATGCTGCTGACCATCCTCGAGTTCTGAAACACTGTTCATGATTTTCCATCGATCATTTACCATTCTCTGGAATCCTTACCATCCGAGAGTTGTTTTCACAGGCATGAGGAGAGAACGGGACTGTCAGTCTTAAATTCCAGCATCCAAGAAAGAGAAAAATGAAACAACACAACAGTCTAGGGGAAACTAAAACTAACAGTTACTTCACAAAATGATTCGCACAAACCTACTGAAAACCGGGGCACTGAACTAGAGATCCACACTCATTTTGTAAAAGAAAAATATACGTACTTCAAGGGACTTGTCCCTCACCCCCAAAAGAAACAAAACAAGAAAATGCAGTCCGAAAGCAGATCCGATCTCCTCAACGCTCTCAAATACTGAGGCGAAGGTGTGACGCTTTGCGGATGATGCGTTCCGTTAGTTGACAGGTAACGTTATTCCTCCTCAGATATTAAACTTTCCCTATCCAGTTAGTGAGAAACAAAAAAAACGCGGGTTTAGATAATAAAACACAAAGTTATGCGAAATACCTATATGTTAAGCATCCGTTTGATTTGCTTCATTCCTGTGGTGTGATAACACGCTCCTGAAATGCGCCCCCTTATCTTGTGCTTACACCGTGTCTGCTAGCGATGTCCGATCCGTGAACGAATCGTTCTTCTGAGTCGGATCTTTTCAATGAGTCATTTGAACCGGTTCACTAAACAGGTCTCACGCACTGGACTGAACGAATCGATCACGAATGGGTCCGAGAGGACCTCGAGTGAACAACTCTGGAGTATATCGAGGATTTGACTGATTGGAGATCTTATTTTATTTTAAGTTTCATGTTATTTATTTATTTTCACGAATTTATTGTATGTTTAATGTGTACTGGATGTTTTGTGAATTACTTTTGTCAGCAGACTATCTCTCATTAGGCTACAGTATCTTGTTGGAAAATGTAGCCTACTTTATTGCCTTGCTTGCTCTACATAGAGTTTTTTAATTTTTTATCCTGTCTTCTGAAAAGTGTTTTTGTGTGATATATCTATCTCCTGTGATCTTAGTTCAATTAAAAAAGGGGGATTGATGGGGCGAATAGCAGAAAAGTTACAAATAAAACGTAATTAATAGGCCCACGCCTTTAAAATGGGTTTAATCTTCGTTTGATTTAAATAAATAAATATTAAAGAATCAATTAATAAACGGTATTTTATCAAAACGTCCAAGAAGACGATTAAAAACCCAGTCAAGAGCTGTGCTGTAAAAGAGTTTAGTATTTTTTTTATTGTAGGCTACATATGTTTTATGAACGTAGCTAATCGTGGTTGCTACAAACTTAATTTAGTTGCTCATTGCTTGATTAGCAAAGTTACTTAATTGCTAATAAACTTAATATAATGGTATGCGCGCGGTTATACCATGTGATGACAATTATATCAAGCACATGCCAACTCTCATCAAATCAGTGTTTGAATCGGTTCTGGAAACGAACTGTTCGAACGAAACGATTCACGTAAAGGCCAGTTCACACCAAGGACGGCAGTTCTAATGATCGTTCTCAATATTAAAGAATAACAGAGTTCACACCACAGCTATAACGACTTTACCGATAACGATTTTATCCGATTGATGAACGATAAAACATTGACAGCCAATCAGAATCCATCCTGCTGTAACGAGCTCGAGACAGAGGACAAAACTGCCTGCTGATGTGGATGCTAATATAGTTATCTTGACTTTATAGTTATGGTTGCTGGTGTGAACGGGCAACACTTAACAGTTTAACAGAAACTGTAATGTTTAAATCAGATATTAGCATAACATTACTGACATGAAGAATAGCAGAATGCACCATTTTTTCACTTTAAATAATTTTCTTTCACTAAAGATTTGATCATATTTAAACCATGGATGGTTTAAACCCTGGATATTTAAACCCTGGATGGGATTGCAAATTTATTTTACTTGATCAATTGTATCAACGTGTGACATCTGCTATAAATAAAATAAATCAAACTCATACATTTGCGCTTGCATTTTCTTATATCTGCTATAGAATAAACCTCTAGGATGCAGTCTGATTAATAAAGTGTTTACTGTTCTGGAAAAGACTGCTCGCATGCACTTGTCTGACCCATGTATTTAACAGCTACACACCATTTCATGTCATTCAGATTTACAGATGTAGAGTACAGATGTGCTTGTATCATCCAAAAAAAAATAAAAAAAATTGTGAGGGTTATTTTGAGGTCATTGCGTTCTGCTGTTGTTTATCAAAAAGCAGCATCTCTGTTTGAAAAAGAGTTTTTACACTGATCAACACTGACACATGCATCTGCACATGCACACTGTTTTTATACAGTTATCACAATATTTATTTACCATGAAACCAGAAATTGCAGTATTTACTATAAAAGATTTATCCAAGCACATTTTTTTAAAATTCATGTGCCCTTGTAACCTTTAATCAAAATAAGTTCCCCTCTTCTTGCAGCAAGGTGTTTACTGGTGTGAGGACCTGTCACTCACATGTGATCACAGCAATAGACCTTATGTAGCCCCGCCCCTTTTCAGAGCTGCGCTTGTGTTCTGTCTTCCGGTTTGTATTTCCACAGCATGAAGGTAAGATCTTACGGATTTATGAATGAACTGCTTGATTTAAAATCTTCCCGGTCTACTGACATTTTGTTATGACATCCGCTTTAAACATTACAGTGTTCATGATCATGTTTGTTAACTCTACAATAAGTAAATCCACTTTGCCAGCTAAATACTCTTCGACAACGATGCAATAGAAATATACAGAGCTACTGTAGCGAATATCGAACCCCAGGGGAAATGGTGCGGGATTTATGCATGCGTTTAATCGTGTTACGATCAAATATGCATAAATTGGCACAGAGGGGAATTTGGATATTAACAGTTGATTATAACGGATTATAACAACTATTAATATCTAGGCTTGATTCAACTTTTAGAAATTTCTTTGATTCTAGAATTGAGTTCAAAGGACGGATAATTGTCCACCAAATATCTCCCTTTTAATAACTCTTAAACACGTTTCTCTGGCCAGGAGAAATATCTTTCTTTTAATTTGTAACAGGGTCGGTTCAACGTAAAAGTGACCTATGTATGAGCAACTCAAGCACAATCACGTGTGAATATATATATTTTAATAAATCAACAAACAATAAACAAACATACACAAATTAGCTGAAAGAAGAAGGAGAGAGAGAGAGAGAGAGAGAGAGAGAGAGAGAGAGAGAGAGAGAGAGAGAGAGAGAGACAAGGCAACGGTGATACTATCGACACAACCTATTGAGCACAAGCAAGGAATCAGTCCAACTTATTGGTATAAGCTCAAGACTTTATAACGACAGCTTAAGGGATACTTGCATATGTTTCCTTGGTCGTGAGTTTGTGCGTTTAGGGGAATTCCGCGATCCGGTCCGTGTTTGAATCTTGCAGGGTGGGTCCTTGGAGTCCACGGGAAATTCAACTTTGGTTCCTTTGTGTGATGAGATCCGTTGGAAGATGGCGAAGAGGAAGAGGAAGGAGGAAAGCCAAAAGAGGTGGCAACAGGAAGCAAAAAGAAGAGAGCGAAGAGCGTTTGTGGCCCATCTTAAAGGGCCGTGACAGGGCACGCCTCTTTTGTCGGAACAGCCAATCAGAGCGAAGGAACTCAGAAGCGGGAAATCTCCCTTTGTCTTGGGTCTCGCCTCATCAAACATGTTTTATGGCTCTCTTAGATAAGCAGACTTGGGGGTTTTGGTATGCAGACTTTGGGGTTTTGGCATGAAAGAAAGAGTTTGATGCATCATAGTACCACACAACGCACCTAGCCGGCCTACAAATTGCGAGACAAAGATTTCGAGACCAAGCATGGGGAGTTTAACTTAAGAATTAAAGGAACGGCGAGGATTGACGTCATTCTTCCTTAAGCATTCACTGGCTATAAGTTTATACCCTATCAAAACACATCTAAAATGGTTATAACAAAAGCATGCATACATACAGGGAACAGTACACATAAAATGAAGAATAGCTAAGTTAAAAGTCATATAATCTATTCGGATGTCCTTTGGTATGTGTGAGGGTGGGGGCTGTTTTTTATAATGGTCTCTCGTGGGCTGCACGAGCATGGTTTGTGTCCTTTTAGCACCGTTAACCTGTCGGTCTGTAGACTTCACGGCGCCGGTCTTGTTTGAGTCATTATAACTAATCAAAGTATTGGTCCGTTGATCATTTATGAGCACCGTCCATACGCTACACTACCAAAAAACAGAAGTTCAAAGACAAAATTCTAAAGACAACTGCATGCTTGTTTCTCTGGCACACTAGGTCTATGGAGTGCTATAGGGATGACGGTTTTTGGTAGGTTACAGTGCAGAAACGAGTTAGCATTTAGGAAACTTCCGGTTCCATTGTCCCAAAGTAAATGGGGTTTTTGAATGGGTTTTTGGTTAAATGGCTGAAATAAGTTTTATTCTATGACATAAAATACATCAGTATTAGCCTACTCATGATTTTTTTAAGATGTTATGTGTCTTGAATAAGGCAGTTGCTAACAAGTGGCTAAATGGGCTTCAGAGCCTGTCGGGACATTAAATGTCATCAGCCAAACAGGTAACTGCACTCCGCATTTACAGCCTCATTGTGCTTGTCGCGCTCTTATAGGCTTGCTGCGATAGTCCGTGTTGCCGGTGTTACCAGTGTTCAGGCGAAACACCCGTTACATCACTTGTCCACCGTGGCACCGCCCCACCGTCATTTTCATTTTCATCAACAAAGTGTGAGCTGAACGAGAGTCACAGTAAATGAGACACATTGCACAATAAATGTGTCTTCAAACAGAGCCAGAAACCTGGAACTAAGTATTTATCACCTGCCAACCAAACAAAAAGAATCTAAAAGAAGACTGCTCTGGTTGCAAGCAACTTGTCAAGAAGAAATGAACAAATATAGGATACAAATATAGTTGAATGAATATGAATGCATTTAAAAAAAAAAAAAAATAATGTTGAATAAAATGCTAAAATGAAGCAGAATTCAGAGCATCCTCCTACGAAACGAACATGAACTGTTGCATGGATGTTGTAATAGTCTTAATTGTGTTTCCATTATGTCAAAACGTATGCATGCACAAATTGAAAATGCATTTGCAAAGACAATTTGCAATTCCTATTGAATATTGTCCAGAATATCATTCTATACAAATGTTTGTATGAATCAGAACTGAATTCCAAAATGTACCACTGTATAACCATAGTATATGAATGTGGATACCATCCTGTACCACAGTGCTTTGTAATGGTACAAAAATGGTGTGAGTCAGTATGACAATGTTACTAGTACGAAGTTAACAGACAAGCCACCAAAAATTCAACTTGTTTGGATGTCAAGTCCTCAACAGGCAGGTATGTTTGAGAGATCCACTTCAGGTAGTTTAAAAAATGAGCAACTATTCTGTCAGCTGGTAAACAAGCTGCCGTTTGAGCTGTGAAAACTATGCCAGGAGATGTGCAGAAAACTCTATTTGTCCTTCCTTTGCAATGCAGCTACTGTAAGTATGGGCACCCATGAGCTTTCCAACAGAAAGGTTTTCAGCTCTTTACACTATTGAATTTTCAGTCAAACAGA